>JBCNJP010007085.1:0-20754 GCA_039602395.1 Deinandra increscens subsp. villosa | reverse complement strand
TAACCTAATTACCCGTTAAACCTGTACCTTTTAAGTCTCCAGTTTAGCAGCACTTAAAAATCAAACTACCGATCAATTATCAATGCAATAGCCAAGAGAACCCTAGCTACACTCTAGCAATTAACCCTAAAGTTAACTACTTTAGCTAATTTACCTAAACCAAAAGACATTCGCGGGTAAATTAAGCATCAACAACCAACTAGTAATCTAATCAAAACACACATATGCATCAATCACAGCAACTATAGGAATTTAATAGAAAACGAACATCAATCAAATTGTCAAAATTAGTCACAATCATAAGATATCAAACATTCATCATAACGGTCTAGGTGGTGGCATTAATCTAGCCAACCACCATAGTTAAAGTAGAAGAAACCATAAAAACAGAATCTTTAACCCTAAACATAGTTGTAAGACTAACCAAATACAAGGAATCGAAGATAGAAACTGAACCGGTTGATTGATTTGAATGTCGAATAATGATTCCGGGTTGATCTCCACTTGATTCCACCTTCTCAGCCTTCGAAAATCGCCTTCAGCCTCTCTCTGATCGTCTGGAAACCGTGAATGATCGAATAGAAACCCTAAAGTCGAATTTATATGTCGAAACCTCTTTTTGCGGGTTTTCAGGCTGCAAGCGTATCGCTTGATGCCTCTCTCTTCCCAGGCGATACGCCTGGAGCGCGTTACACGACAATTTAGTCGGTTAAACCGACTTTGAACTCTGTTGACTTTCTCCTGGCGCGCGTATCGCCTGCTACACTTCACTCCCCAGGCGATACGCCTGGGGACCTTTCTCCAGCCCTTCTCCTTGTTTTCTTGTTAAATCTTGTCCTCTTCAAACATGGGCTCGGGAATTCATCAAACTCCTACAATACTTGTAAAATCATAAATACCGACTCAAAGACTCAACTTAACAATAAAACAGATAAAACTAATGAAAACAGACTCAAACTTGACTCAAACACATACAAAAGACATAAGAAAAAGGGATGTGTTTGCAACACATCAGTAGATGAAGTAGGTATTGAAGATGTGTCAGGGGAGGATGCTGAATGTTTGAAAGACAATGAATGTCATGTGTCTAGTAGTTCTAGTCTTAATTTACCCAAGGACGATGTTCCGGCATCTGTGTCAGAACTTAATACGTCCAAGTCAAAATAAGTAGTTGTATCCGTGTTGTCAAAACATCTTTCTAATTCCAATGAAAAAGTTGATGGTTTTAAGATTCGTGTGCCTAACACTAAAGTAGGCCGTGAGACTAAGCCTAAAGACTTTGTAGCTTATCCCCAGGTTGTGTCGGCTTTCAATAGAACAAACAAGACTAAGTCAGAGCAATTTTGTTTAATTACACAACCGGAAAAAGATACAAAACGTGTTATACACAAATGGGATGATAAGCCAGAGTGGAAGTCGTCTTACCCAAGACGTTCATACCTCTGTAGTCATGTCAATGGACCTAGACTCATGAACTGTTTTCAATGTGGAAAACCAGGACACTTTGCTGCTAATTATGTAAATAGACCATTTCAACCATACTATCCGCAAAACCCACGGACTAGTATGTTGGAGAAAATGATGACAGGAGAAAAGCAAAAGTAGAAGCAACAAGCTTTGTTTAAGGGGAAGCAGCGCTTGGAACCAATGAAGACTCAACAGTCTAAGGTTTCGAACACAAAGGCACCTGTGACAAAGCCTGTTGTTGAAAATGGAATGTGGCCAAAACTCCAAAACCAACTTATGCATTAAAAGGAGTTTATAAAAGAAATGATAAGATAAAACCAGAATTTGTTGAGAAACAAATGGATGAAGTCAAAAGAGTTAATAAACCTAATGGAAAAGCAAATGTTGAGCAACAGGTTTTAAAACAAAAAGATGTCACTCAAACAAAACAACTGGTTTACACAAAACTGAAACTTGAGTGGACACTTGTTAAAAAGCCGTCTGGTAAAAAGGCCACATCTCTGAAAAAGAAACCTGAGTCTGTGAAGAACTCATCAAATGTGTTTAAACAGAAAGATACCACCCGGAAACCAAAAGTCAACATTCAAAATGTGAATGTACCTGAAAAGCAAGAAATGACCCTCCAATTAGTTAATTACATTGATTCCAAAGGTGTGCCCAGATCTGTTATGGCCTGGGTACCTAAATCTCACTGATCTTTGATTTGTGCAGGGACGTGTTAGTTGCATTTTTAGGCGTATTTTATATTATTATTAAGTCTCATTTTAATCATATTTCATGCATTTTTCATATTTATATCGTAGTATTTTGTAAATACTAGTTTTTGTGGGATGGAATCTACTTTGGGCGTTTTTATTGATTTTCAGGTGCAAAGCGATTAAAAGGCGTTGTGGACTTATCGAGATTCATTTTGGAGTAGCTCGGAAGCTGTCAAAGACTAGAATATAAAGTTCCTATTTTTTTTAGGAATTTTATATCTTAGTTGCTAAACAAAAAGGAGGAAGCTAAAAAGAAAATTAAATTAAAAAAAAAAGAAATAAAGAAAAGGATCATGGGAGAGTGGGGGTCGGACAGTTTCCTTTGGATGGAAGAAAAAAAGGTTTGTGGATATTTTTTGAAGGGAGAGGCATTTTTGGAAAGTTTTCAAGAAGAAAAGGAATCTCCTGAGGAATTGAGTTCGACGGCTACAAAATTGAAGAATTGGAAAATTGCTTTGGAACATTAAACTTTCTTTAATTTCTTAGTTCGTAAGTTTTTTTGGTTCATGTTTAGTTTATTTAGTTTGATCATGTTAGCCACTATGTCCGGCTAAACATTTATTGATTCCAACATTAGGGTTTGATTTCTTGGTTCTTGACTTTAAACTTATGTGAAACGTTTATGTGATCCAATTCATGAATGGTTTGTTTATGTGGTTTCTTGATCTTAAACCCGGATTATTTTCCGGTATACATTAGTTTTCTTAATGAAATTGGCCACTTTGTTAATGAAACTAATAAAGTTCATCAATTTTAAAACCCTAAAAAGTTCTTAATTTTGATAAAAGGAACAAGTAACGGTTTAGGTTTGTCTATGAATTTGAACTCGTTATAGGAACCCATAATATAGTTGAACACACCGAACGGCGTGTGTGTTTAGTTGTAATTGGTTCTTCTATCATTGCAACCCGCACACTAAGATCAGAACGGCTAGAGCTTAGAGTAGCGGGTTGGCTCTAATCAACGAACTGCGCTTGGTTAGACATTAGATAGAGTGTGATGTCAGAACGGCTCGACGTCTAGGACCGATACAAATCGTTTTATAAAAAGGATCATTGCACCGTAACCGTTAAGGATCATAAGTCGAGTCGAAAATCGGGAAGTTTTCCTAGTGTTGGAATTGATTTATCTCATATTTGAACTCCTATTATTAATTTTAGTTAATCTTGTTTAGTATTCTTAGTTTTGATAAGTAAAAAAGACAAAAATCCAAAAAAGTCCGTTTTTCTTCACAGCGATCCAAAACGGCCGCGAGAGAATACTGAGACGGCCGTTTCAGTCTGCTGTCATTTTTTTCCATATTTTTCATAAAAAAATTTACAAACCCCCATTTTTATTAAATGTCACTTCATTGTACTTGAGCTAAGAGTTTTTGGTATAAAAAGTTAATCCGCATCCCTGAGGACACGAACCTTGCTTCTATTATACTATCATTAGTGTGTTAAAGTTGGTTCACTTTACTATCATTTTATTTGCTGGATTCGACACCCAACAAATTGGCGCCGTTGCCGGGGATTCGGCAATTCTTACAGTTTTATGCCAAGATCTTTTCGTACAGGTACACCACTCTCAATTGATCTGGAGATAGAGAAAACCGCAAAGAGATTAAGGAAGCAAGCAAAGCTCCGAAAGAAGCTAGCAAGCCCCTCAACCTCTACATCTTCACCACCTGTCATCAACATTTGGCAAGACATACCCTTGTCAAGTGATTCCGAACCCGAAACCATCGCGTCGTCACCATCATTAACCTCATCCTCCACCGACACCACTCCACCAAATTCACCTACCCATACCATCCAAGAACCGAACTCACCCGAAACCATCATGGCTGCTGAACAAACCCTAAGGCAGTGGGCAACTCATGATGTCACCCAACAACCGCTTTGCATCAACTACCCAGCTGCTGCAAACTTTGAGTTGAGATCCGGTCTCATCCACCTCTTACCCACATTCCGAGGCTTAGAGAATGAAGACCCGCACAAGTTTCTCAAGGAATTTCATGTAGTGTGCTCCGGAATGAAGCCTCACAATATTACTGAAGATCAAATTAAGCTAAGGGCATTCCCCTTTGCATTGCAAGATTCGGCTAAAGAATGGCTTTACTACTTGCCACCAGGATCAGTAACTACTTGGAATGAATTGGCAAAGCTCTTCTTAGACAAGTATTTCCCGGAAGTCAAAGCCTCAATTCTTCGTAAGGAGATCATCGCGATCAAGCAAGCTAAAAGGGAGGCTCTACACACTTACTGGGAGAGATTCAAGAAATTGTGTGCTAGATGCCCACAACATGGCATTTCTGAGCATCAACTTCTTCAATACTTTTGCGAAGGCTTAGCACCGTTGGAAAGGCGATTGATCAATGCCTCTAGTGGAGGAGCTCTACTTGACAAAACACCAACTCAAATTAGGGCGTTGATCACTTCTATTGCGGAAGACACTAAGCACTCGGCACAAGAAGAAGAGTGGTATGTTGACCCACCTCGGGCAGTCAAAGAAGTGAGTACTCCTCACATTGAAACTCAAATTGCGGAATTAACAAAGGCTGTCATGCAACTCACAAAGGATAAGGTTGTGGAACCGCCAGCTCGGGCTTGTGGAATATGTTTGAAACATGGACACCCCACAGATGCTTGTCCCATGCTACAAGAAGATACAGAAGAGGTACAAGCATTAGGAGGCTACCCGGGTCAATCTTCTAGGCAATATCATCAACCTCAAGGAAATTCAAATTGGGGAAGACCTCAACAACCTCAACAATTTCAATCATTTCAGCAAAGACCCCCGCACAATTTACAAAATTTTCAGCCTCGACAACAACCATCACAACAATCGGGTGGCACGGAAATGTCTTTGGAAGACATAGTTAAAAGCCTAGCTACAAGCACTCAGTCGTTCCAAAAAGAAACCAAGGCGAGTATAAAGAATTTGGAGCAACAAGTGTCTCAACTAGCCACCTCGGTAAGCAAGTTGGAATCTCAAGGTAAACTACCCGCCCAAACCGAGACGAATCCTAAACATGGTGCTTGTGCCATTACCTTGAGAAGCGGAAAAAGTTATGAGGGTCCGAGTAAGCAAGAAGAGGAAGAAGAGATCGTTGTTGAGAAGAAGAGCGGGGAAAAGAAGGAAATTCCACAACCAACAAAGAATGAAGTAAAATTCACTCCAATCCCTCCATTCCCATCCAGACTACAAAGCACAAAGAAGGAGAGAGAGGAGCAAGAGATCATGGAGACATTCCGGAAGGTAGAGGTAAACATTCCATTGCTTGATGCTATAAAGCAGGTTCCACGGTATGCAAAATTCCTCAAAGAGCTTTGTACATCAAAGAAGAAGCTGAAAGGTAATGAAACGGTAAAGGTAAATGAGAATATTTCAGCCGTGTTACAAAAGAGATTACCCCCAAAGTGCAAGGACCCCGGTGTTTTCACCGTGCCTTGTAAATTGGGGAATATTACTGTGCCTCGAGCCATGCTTGACCTTGGAGGCTCTATTAACGTCCTACCATACTCAATTTTTAAAACACTTAATGTAGGACCGTTAAAGAGGACCGGGGTAGTCATTCAATTGGCTGATAGGTCCCTAGTACACCCAAAAGGTGTATTAGAGGATATGTTGGTCCAAGTGAATGAATTGGTTTTTCCAGCTGATTTCTATATATTAGACATGGGGGATGATGATTCCCCAAATTCAAGTTCTACTTTGTTAGGGAGGCCATTTTTGAAAACTGCAAAAACTAAAATTGATGTTTATAATGGCACTCTCTCCATGGAATTTGATGGGGAAGTTATCAATTTTAATATAGACGAAGCTATGCGTTACCCGAGCGATGTCTCCTCCTTGAATTTTCTAGATGTAATTGAGCCAATAACTGATGAATCTTTTGAGTTATCTAACCATGATGTTCCAGCTTTAGCATTAAAGAAGGTTCTTGATGAGGATGCAATAAATGAACATACTAAAGAATTCAAGCTTGGGGAGAAGTTGGTGAAAGATGTAACCTTCACGAATAGGCGGAGCAAAACAAGGTACAAAGTACCAAATATGACATTCACAAGAATTGTCCAAAAGATTCATCCGTCTATTTTGGAGGCACCGGATTAAACGAGGTCAACGTCTAGCCAAAGACGATAAAGAAAGGCGCTGCACGGGAGGCAACCCGTGTTGTTTAATTTTTTATTTTTTTTCTTAGTTTAAAAAAATACAAAAAATAGTTTTTCTTAAGTTTTGATCAGAACCGCAAAACGGCCGCGAGAAATTTCATTGCAAACTTGAAACGGCCGTCTCATGTAGATTTCCTTAACAGAACTTCGAAACGGCCGCGACAGTTTCCTTCACTGGTTCAGGACGGCCGTCTTGATCTTCTGAGAAAAATGTGATCAACCACCAACTTATTCGTTTCTCTACCGCCCCCAACCGCCACAGCAGTAGTTCTATTTTCGCACTCTCTTCCTAGCATCGAGGACGACGCCACATTTTAAGCTTGGGGAGAGGTTAGCTTCAATTTACTTTTTATTTTTTTTCCCTTATTTTTTTTAGTTAATTTAGTTTGCATTTCATTTAGCATGCATAGTTAGTTTTGCATTTACTCATTAGTGCATATGTGTAAAAATAAAAAAAAAACAAAACAAAAAAAAATGGTCCTTGAGTCTTTTGTGAGGGCAACATGAAAAATGATAGGTTTTATTGTGTTGCTTATAGATTGCGTGCTAGAAAAGAGTGATAGTAATAAAAAGACACATGTGCCCCGTTACGCTAGTGCCTCATACAATGATCACCAATGTGCGTGCGATAACCTTAAATGAATATACATGTTTAGTTTCCCATCCCGGCATGCATGGTTTAAAAAACTGAGTCCCGGCAAAAACGGGTTGAGAGTGGTATTAATACCTAGTATTCGCTCTCTCGCACACCATGTTTCCACCATGATGAAAAAAAAAAAAAGAACAAATTCCCTATGTGCTACCCATTGGGATAGTGACTTGATGGATGCACCGTTAGGTGAAGTTCTACAAAAAAAAAAAAAAAAAAAAAAAAGTGAGAAAATAAAGGGAAGTATGTTTCCCGAATGTCATGAAGAAGGGAGTTAAAATGATTTAATCCCTATTGTGTTATAAAGTGGTGCATGGTTCCTCAAGTGCGGGTTTACGAATCCTCAATAAACCATGAGGTTGGGTAGGTTTTGCTATGTCTGTTCGGGTGTGGGGACAATCGAACATATTGGTAATCTTGTACATTATTAAGCACAATGCACTTGGTTGAGAATAGATAGATTGAGTTCAAAATTTGGACTTCACATGTATATCTAGAATGAGGTTAGTGGACCCTAACTGGCAAATTGGGTATGTGTGTCAATAAAAGTCTTGAAAGCTTTATCTATGCATGTCAATTGAAGTTAACACGATAATGTGATTTCATGCTCACAATCGATTCGGACTTTGGACGAAAAAGGGTTGAAGAAAAAAATAATTGCATTTGTAGTAAGCATGTTAGTTTGTTTTCTTTGTTTTTATATCCTCGGTTTACTCTTATTCTTGACTTCCTTGAGGACAAGGAAAGGTTTAAGCTTGGGGAGATTTGTTAGTTGCATTTTTAGGCGTATTTTACATTATTATTAAGTCTCATTTTAATCATATTTCATGCATTTTTCATATTTATATCGTAGTATTTTGTAAATACTAGTTTTTGTGGGATGGAATCTACTTTGGGCGTTTTTATTGAGTTTCAGGTGCAAAGCGATTAAAAGGCGTTGTGGACTTATCGAGATTCATTTTGGAGTAGCTCGGAAGCTGTCAAAGACTAGAATATAAAGTTCCTATTTTTTTTAGGAATTTTATATCTTAGTTGCTAAACAAAAAGGAGGAAGCTAAAAAGAAAATTAAATTAAAAAAAAAAGAAATAAAGAAAAGGATCATGGGAGAGTGGGGGTCGGCAGTTTCCTTTGGATGGAAGAAAAAGGTTTGTGGATATTTTTTGAAGGGAGAGGATTTTTGGAAAGTTTTCAAGAAGAAAAGGAATCTCCTGAGGAATTGAGTTCGACGGCTACAAAATTGAAGAATTGGAAAATTGCTTTGGAACATTAAACTTTCTTTAATTTCTTAGTTCGTAAGTTTTTTTGGTTCATGTTTAGTTTATTTAGTTTGATCATGTTAGCTACTATGTCCGGCTAAACATTTATTGATTCCAACATTAGGGTTTGATTTCTTGGTTCTTGACTTTAAACTTATGTGAAACGTTTATGTGATCCAATTCATGAATGGTTTGTTTATGTGGTTTCTTGATCTTAAACCCGGATTATTTTCCGGTATACATTAGTTTTCTTAATGAAATTGGCCACTTTGTTAATGAAACTAATAAAGTTCATCAATTTTAAAACCCTAAAAAGTTCTTAATTTTGATAAAAGGAACAAGTAACGGTTTAGGTTTGTCTATGAATTTGAACTCGTTATAGGAACCCATAATATAGTTGAACACACCGAACGGCGTGTGTGTTTAGTTGTAATTGGTTCTTCTATCATTGCAACCCGCACACTAAGATCAGAACGGCTAGAGCTTAGAGTAGCGGGTTGGCTCTAATCAACGAACTGCGCTTGGTTAGACATTAGATAGAGTGTGATGTCAGAACGGCTCGACGTCTAGGACCGATACAAATCGTTTTATAAAAAGGATCATTGCACCGTAACCGTTAAGGATCATAAGTCGAGTCGAAAATCGGGAAGTTTTCCTAGTGTTGGAATTGATTTATCTCATATTTGAACTCCTATTATTAATTTTAGTTAATCTTGTTTAGTATTCTTAGTTTTGATAAGTAAAAAAGACAAAAATCCAAAAAAGTCCGTTTTTCTTCACAGCGATCCAAAACGGCCGCGAGAGAATACTGAGACGGCCGTTTCAGTCTGCTGTCATTTTTTTCCATATTTTTCATAAAAAAATTTACAAACCCACGACCAAGAAGATCTATCAACAATCTCTGGTACGTTGATAGCGGTTGCTCCCGACATATGACCGGAGATTTATCCCTTTTGGAAGATGTGGAAGACTTCAATGGGGGAGGAGTATCATTTGCAGGTGGTGTGGGTGGAAGGATAAGCAAGAAAGGAGTGGTGAGAAGTGGTAATTTATCGTTTTCTGACGTACACTATGTGGAGGAGCTGTCACACAGTCTACTGAGTGTCTCTCAGATTTGTGATAGAGACTACTCTGTGTTGTTCAACCGCAAGGAGTGCATTATTCTCAAGCCTGGTGTGAAGATTCCAGAGGAGTGCATCTTGATGCGTACACCGAGAAGAGCAAACTCTTATCAGCTCAATATGGGTCAACCCCCAACTTCAGAAGAAGCCTGTCTCATATCCAAACAAAATGAGAACTTAGCTCTTTTGTGGCATAGGCGTCTGGGGCATGCTAACATGAAGAATTTAACCAAGCTTGCAAAGGGAGAACATGTCAGAAAACTGCCTATCAAAGATTTCTCTACTGTGGAAAAATGTGTGGCTTGTGCGAAGGGGAAGCAGCACAAGTTGCCACACCGTTCGAAGATAGCAAATTCAATATCATCCGTGTTACAACTTCTTCACATGGATTTATTTGGGCCAATGCAAGTTCAAAGCATCAGCAAATTCTCTTACTGTCTCGTGATTATGGATGACTACTCACGATTCACTTGGGTCTTCTTCTTATCAAACAACTATGAAACTCCGATCTTAGTGAAGCAGTTTGTCACGCTTATAGAGAATCAGCTGAACGAGAAGGTCAAGGCTATCAGAACGGACAACGGAACAGAATTCAAAAATGCTGAGTTAAATATGTTCTGTGGAGAAAAGGGGATAGAGAGACAATTTAGTGCGCCTACACTCCGCAACAGAATGGAGTCGCTGAGAGAAGAAACATGACACTCATTGAAGCAGCAAGGACAATGATGTGTGAAGCTAAATTGCTAATCTTCTTTTGGGCTGAAGCGGTCAATACGGCCTGTTATGTGCAGAATCGTGTTCTGTTAAACAAGCGTCATGAGAAGACTCCCTATGAGATTGTTTACAAAGAGAAGCCAACAGTGGGATATTTACAAGACGTTCGGGTGTCCTTGCACGGTTCTGATTCAGTTCGATGTTGGGAAATTCGAAGCTAAGGCCGATGAGTGTTATTTCGTGGGTTATTCTGCAAATAGTGCGTATCGTGTCTACAACAAATCCACAAAGGTTATCATCGAGGCATATAACGTGGACTGGCTTGAAGACAATCCTACAGATGCAGGAAGTGGACCAGATTGGATTTTCGATTATGGGTCACTGTTTGAAGGGTTCAATTTTTCAAATGTCTTCCATCAATTGGGTGAAGAAGAAGACATTATTGCACAATCATCTGAATCAAGGGCTCATGTTGAAAAGGTTGCTGAGAAAGCACCAGATGCAGTTCCCACTAATGTCAATGCAGATGCTCCAGGATCTTCAGGAACTAAAGATGCTGATTCAGAAGTTTCTCCAAACCAAGGTATGACTGATAATAGTGTTAATTCTAACCTGCCTGTTTTTGTTGCTGTGCCAGATGTTCAAGTATCAAGGATCAACAAAGACCATCCAATTAGCAATATACTTGGGCCAGTTTCAGCAGGTGTCACCACTAGAAGCCGCACGGGAGTCATTAATTTCTGCATGTATTCGTGCTTCATATCCCAGATTGAGCCTCCTAATGTGATGGTTGCTCTCAGAGATCCATGTTGGATAGAGGCCATGCACAATGAACTTAATCAGTTTTCTAAGCTAGGAGTGTGGCGTCTAGTGGAAAGGCCAGAGGATAAGAAGGTTATACCCACACGTTGGCTATACAAGAATAAGAAGGATGACACGGGTATAATTGTCAGAAACAATGCACAGTTGATTGTTCAGGGCCACAGGCAAATTCATGGAATTGACTATGATGAGGTGTATGCACCCGTGGCAAGATTGGAGGCTATCCGGATATTTCTAGCAGTGGCATCATTTCTAAACTTCACAGTTCGCCAGATGGATGTTAAGACAGCATTTTTATATGCAGAAATGAATGAGGAAGTGTATGTGACTCAACCACCGGGGTTTGTAGATGAGGAGTATCCAGATCATGTGTATCTTCTGGACAAGGCTTTGTATGGACTACATCAAGCTCCTCGCACGTGGTACGAGACACTGTCAACTCATCTGGTGGAGAATGGATACTCAAGAGGAGTGGTTGATCAGACGCTGTTTAGGAAAAGGGTGAAGGATGACATCATCATGGTGCAGGTTTATGTAGATGACATCATCTACGGGTCAACAAACGAAGAATTATGCACCTAGTTTGAAGAGATAATGAGAAAGAAATTTGAAATGAGCGATCAGGGAGAGATGAGCTTCTTCCTAGCCTTGCAAGTAAAACAAGATGAATCTGGGATTCTTAGTCACCAAGAAAAATATGTGAATGAGATTCTAGAAAAATTCAAGATGCAAGACTCCAAGCCAATCTCAACTCCCATGGCATCCAGACCTCTACTAACAGCAGATGCAGATGGGGAGCCAGTGAGTGAATTCATGTATCGCTCGATGATTGGATCACTTATGTACTTGACCGCAAGCAGGCCGGGTATTATGCATGCAGTGTGTCTGTGTGCCCGCTATCAGGCTAATCCTAAATTTTTCACATTTAATTGCTGTCAAACGTATTTTTAGGTATCTAAAGGGCAGGCCTAGGCTTGGACTTTGGAACTCAAAGAACACTGATTTCCAATTCTTTGCATATACTGACAGTGATTATGGAGGCAGTGATCTTGACCAGAAGTCAACAACTGGTGGATGTCAGTATCTGGGAGATCGACTCATTTCTTGGCAGAGCAAAAAGCAGCATACCGTCTCAAAATCAACTGCAGAAGCTGAATACGTGGCAGCATCCGCTGGATGCTCACATGTAGTATGGATACAAAATCAGCTCACTGATTACGGTATGGAATTCGTTAACACTCCTATCTTTTGTGATAACGCTGCTGCTCTAGAAATTATGAAAAACCCCGTTCATCATTCAAAAACAAAGCACATAGACATAAAGGTACATTTTATTCGTGACTGTTATAATCGGGAGTTAATTCAGCTCCAAAAGGTGAGCTCAGACCAGAATGTGTCTGATATTTTCACAAAACCCCTACCTCGCCCCAATTTTGAAATGTGTGTCGAAGGCCTAAGGATGATTGCCTTCGAGGAATGATCTGATCAAACTTTCTTGTAAATATCTTTGAAGAAAATTTCAAAAATTTAAAAAAAAAAATTATATTTCAAAAGCCTCATAAAAACAGGGGAAGAAATATTGTTGTTTCAGAAAAGCAAAAAAAATATATGTGTTTTTATGATGTCTTTTGTTTGCCTTGAGTTGGTAGGAAGTGATATAAATTTCCAAGATGATCGGAGACTGACACGTGTAAGGCAGAAGTGAAAGACGTCTCTAAGATGATGTTCGGTAAGCTAAGTCAAAAACAATGATCATCCATGTAAGTGCAGTAAACTTAACTCTTATATATGTTTAGTTTTCCATCCTAGTTTACATAGTTTAAAAGACTGAGTCCCAGCAAAAATGGGTTGAGAGTGGTATCCACCTAGTATTCACTCTCTCAAACGCCATGTTTATGCTATTATGACAACATCACAGAAAAATGAAAAGAAAAAGAAAAATGAAAAAGAAAAATAAAAAAAATAAAAAAAAATGATGAAAAATCAATAAAGTAATTATTTTTGGTCTTCTTTGCGTGCTTATGAGGCCGACCTGATCACCAACTGATAATTTAATAAATAAATGTTTGTCATGACGGTGTTGCATGGTTCCTCAAGTTGGGGGTTTGTGAATCCTCAATAAACTCTGAGGTTGGGTAGGTTTTGCTATGAACGATTGGGTGTGGGGACGGTTAAACATGACGGTAATTATGTACCACAATTTAAGCACTTAAAACTTTTAACTGGATGTGAGTTTATATGGTTTCAAAATTTTAAGCAATTGTCTAGAGCGTCGAGTAACGGAAGCTAAAAAGGGTTCCTCAGTTAAAGATTTGTCTGGTATGATCCATGATTTTAAATCAGCTTCGAGGCAAGTGAAATTTTAATTTCTGTAGTTAGGTTTTAATTGTTTTATGGTTTATTTTATTTTTTAAGTCTTTAAATGTTTAAATTTTTAATTAAATTTATTTTATGATCATGATCAGATACTCGGGGTTTGAGTCTGAGGGGAAGCTTCGTAGATTCTCAAATTCATCAAAGTTAACATTTTTTATGAGAATTATCATTTTTTAGAGGTTTGGGAGTATTTTTAATGTTTTTGAAACTTGAGGGGGCAAAATGAAAAAATTTTAAACACAAAACCCTTGTTTCCGATTCATTACGGCATTTACGATCCCTCCCCCTCTCTGCGTTTACGATCCCTCTCCGAAACCCTAACCACCTCCGCTCACCCCCGCCGGAAAACCCAACACCGCCACCTCCAGCCGTCATCTGTAAAATCCGAGCTCGTCATTGCATTCGGAATCACTTTTCGACCAAAAACCCTCTTTCAATCGAGCTTTTTCTCTTCATTTTGTCGCTCCATTCGAAAGATTCTGAGTTTTCTTTCTCGGTAATATTTTTGGTGTGCTTACTGATTTCGAGTGGATTTCTCGAAGATTTGAAGTCGATTTTGTGTTAGAAACTGTTAAAAGGTAGTGTTGGTCGCTTATTTTAATTGTTTATGGTGGTTAACGAGTTTACGAGTTTTGTTGCAGGTTCATCCATGGAGTTTTCTGTGTTTACGATCAGTGCGAGGTTGAAGACGACTGTTGGCGATTACGATTGTTGATTACGATCGTAGTTTACGATCGGAGATTACGATCGTCGTTTACGACCAGTGTTTTCGATTTTCTGATCTCGATGGTGTTTACGATCGGGCTTAGGTTTTCTATCGAGAGATTACGATTGGGCTAAGGGTTTACGACCGATCCTTATTTGAACCCGATCGTGAACTCATTTCTGGATCGTAAACCCATATTGTATGTCGTAAACATGAAAAGTGGATCGCAAACACATTTAAATGTGATTTAAAATTATAAACACCTAATAGTCTTAGAATTTCATCAAACTTAATCGTTTTTAAGTTAAAATTAATGTGTTTGAGAATTGTGTGTGCTTAAATCAATTATTTTCCCTAAAATATTCTTTATTGAAATTTTGTGAACTTTAAAAGTAAAATTTGATTTTCAATTGAACTTCGACAAGGGTTAATAAACTTAATTGCACTTTAACAAACAAGTCTGATACATGTGTCTTGTCTTTCTCAGATGGCAGACGACATGCTGGATGAAGAGATAAAGTTTGAAAGTGATCACTGCATCCCGACGTATCTTGAAGACCCACCAGAGAAGCATATGGAATTATTTTATTCACCGGTGGCCGGGATGAATGTATGCAAGATAAATCACGCTCTGAGAACAAGTGTGCTGATCGACGAGCAGCTTGTGAGGGAGTTCCGGGGAACAGCGAGAGCAAATGCTGATAAGACAAGTATTATCGCAACAGTTCAGAACAGACAAATAGTGATTCTGGAAGAAGATATCAGAAAAGGGCTGAACATCAATGATCGAGCTGTTGATCCGATTGAGTATCCCAAGGAAGTTGTTTTAGCGGGTGCTCAATCTATGGGGTATGAAGGAAAGTTTCCGCCCATTTTTAAGAAGCTGTTGCCGCACTACTGGAGGTGCCTGACACATTATATGCAGAAATCATTTTTGAGCAAGAGAACTAGCTTTGATCAGCTCAACAAACTTCATGGAACTTCTTTTGTCGCATTGGCCTTGGACTGGAACTTCAACTTCTCCATGATGATGCTATTAGACTGGATAGGCAATGCTGACTTGAGCGCCCGAGAACAGTTCCTGATGACACCAAGATTCGTACAAATGGTGGTCATGAAGAAATATCCCAGGATTGAAGAGAGGGTGGAAAAACTGGATATTAAGGTAATGGATTGTGGAGTGTTTGGTCTACAGACCCAAGACAGAAGGGGTAAAAACAGTTTTCAAGGAAGGCTTGAATGGGTCAAGAGGGGTGCATTTCCCGAGGTGGCAAGGGAACAAGAAGTTGAAGAACCTGAACCTGAAGCCGATGTGCCAACTGTAAATGCATCTGTTGCTGAAGATCAAGATATAACAGCAACTCCGGCTGTGAATGTGCAAGAAGAAGATGTGGTGATACCTTCTGATGAAGAAAATGCTATGGACGACATTTTTGCTAATCAAGGAAATATGGATGATGATATCTATGGCGACTTGGAGCCAATAAATCTTAAAAGATCAAGAGATGTCCTGAATTCATCTTCCAGTGGTGATTCCATCCCTCAAGAGTTGGATGTGCAGTTCAATGTGAATGAGATGCTCGAAGAGCCTGTCCCTTACCGTGAACCATCTCCCAGAAAGAAGACAGATCCAAGGAGTATACGGTTCAAGTTCACAAAGACTAGCTCAAGTCTGTTAATGGTCCATCCAACTGAGTCTAGCTCTCAAAGTCAATCTGTTCAAGAAGAATCAACGGTCCCAAATGTTGAAGATCAACCTGCCCAGGTTCAGACTGAAAGCCCTGTTTTGAGTGAACGTAGCCCTGTTCATGAAGAAAGGCAATCTCTGGAGGTTGATAACAATGTTGTTGTACCCAGCCCTGTCAGAATAAGTGTCCCTAGTGGAACAAGTTTGCCGCCAACTGTTATTCCAAGTTTCCGCCCACTTCAAGCTGCTGAGCTACCAATTGAGATGAGGATAAGTGTAAACCCTCACATAAACTTTCTGATGTCTCAGAACAGAATTAGGGAAACTGAGATAAAAGCACTCTAGGCAGAAAACAGAAGGTTAAAGGACAAGGAGGCGGCGGACAAGAATAGAATGAAGTATCTGTATGAGACCTTGATGGACCTGAAGAAGAAGTTTGGTAATTTGAAAAATGCTGTGGAGTCAAATGCTTCAGGTGCCCCTGGTCAAGGTTCATCTCAAGGAGTGCAAGGTGCAGAAGCAGTGAATGTTGATGATGGAGATGACACCATTGAAATGTCAGATTATGCCCGAAGTGGAAGGGTCATCTCCAAAGCGCCAGAAGGCCATGACAACTGGTTTAAAGAATTCTTTCAAGGACCAGCCCCCACTCAATACACCATTGATGTTGGTGAAAGCTCAATAGATAAAAGGGGGAGTCGTGAAGCCATTCTGTGCTGGCACTATGACACGGAGAAGAAGTTGTTTGCCGTAATCCGTGACGGCTACATTCCAGTGGAATATTACAGAACACGTGCCCAATTTCATACCTGGACTGAGCCTGAGATTAGAAGTTTGCTAAGAGCTCCATACATCAACAGATGGAACAGCACTGAAGGAGATCTTATTCGAAACAATCTGATGAGCCAATTAGAGAACAATTTTGCAAACTTTGAGCTGAAGCAAGTGAGATGGGTCGAGACTGGAACAAACCCAGTGACTGGAGAGTCGATAGGAGAAGCAAGGAGGCCACCCACCAAGCGCACTAGAGTGATCAATATGTTGGATGAGATCGAAGACGGTACCTTAGTCAAAAACTTTGACTGTTGGTGTTATGATCCAACGACTCACGAGGTGGTGGTGCTCTGCAAGAGATTGAGGCAATTCCGTTTCTATGATCCAGTTGATCTACTGAGATTTGGAGAAAGAGACATCAAGCTCCTCGCCTCCCAACCTATTCTCGGAGATGAGAATGATCTGGAAAACGCTATAAGGGTGGGGATCTTCCATGGAACGACTAATCGGATCGTGGCAAATGGATGGTGGTCGAACAATGTGCAGAACACTTTCAGATTTGATCTGCAGCTGCCGTAGGTGGTCTAATGGTTCATGCCTAGGGGAAGATTGTTGGGCTATATATATTAGAGGCATGAACATTAGTTTTGGGCTTAGTTAGATTATGTTTAGGCCATGTGGGCCGATTTCTTTGTGTTTATGATTGGGCCTATAGTGTTTATGATTGGCCCTAGGTTTTGTAAGAGGTAGTATAAATACCTCTCATGTTTATGATCAAGTTAAGCTTTTGGAGATTAAGTTTACGATTTTCACTCTTACTTTGAGTTTACGATCAGATTCCATTTGCTTCAAGATTGTAGTATTTTGCATTCAAGATTCGATCTTTCATATAGATTGAGTCTCTTTCTTCTACATTCTACTTGAATCAATCACATACGAGGATTCCGCACTCGTTTGTGTTTAAGATATCGTGATTGGTTGATTTCCGGACCTACAGAATGGCAGTCAAAGTCTAAAGAGAATAGGTATAAGAACAAAGGTGATAAGATGGGAAAGCAGAAAGTTAATGGGGATAACTCACAAGGATTTCACAACAAAGGTAAAGGAGTGGATAAAGGGGGAAGGAATCAACAGACTTCTGATAGACCCAAGAAGGATAAGTCAAAAATAAAATGTTTCAAGTGTGAAAATCTTGGTCATTATGTAAGTGAATGCCCACGAAAGAAGATTAGTGAGCAAGAATCAAATCTGATGGAAGACATTGAAGATGATCCTGCATTGCTGATGGTTTGGGGTCTAGAATTGGCAGATGAAGAAGTTTATCTCAATGAGTTGAGTGTAATGCCTACAAATTTCAAAGACTCAAAGGGGAATGAGGAGAATGAAGTTGTGTGGTATCTTGATAATGGAGCCTCTAACCATATGTCAGGTAATTCTTTCTTGTTTTCTGTTTTGAACACTAAAGTCACTGGAAATGTTAGGTTTAGTGATGGTTCTAGTGTAGAAGTTAAGGGTAAAGGTTCAATTGTTCTAGAAGGGAGGACCATGGATCAGAAAATCTTAAGCAATGTGTATTATATACCTCAGTTAAGAAGTAATATAATTAGCTTGGGCCAACTAGCTGAGAGAGGCTGTGAAAGCAGGATCAAGGGTGACTACTTGTGATTATTTGACAAGAATCGGAAACTCTTGTTGCAGGTGCAAAAATCTCATAATAGGCTTTATAAGGTTGCTTTAAGAAAGGGTACATCTATGTGTCTACAAGCTAGGATAGGTAGTGATAAAGGGTCGTGGCATGCTAGGTTGGGTCATGCTAGCATGAGTTCAATAGAGCAAATGACCCATAAGGACATAGTTCATGGGATTCCTAAGATTAGAGATGTTTCTCAAATATGTGATACATGTATGGCAGGGAAGTAGATTAGGAACCCATTCCCTAAGGAATCAACTTTTAGGACCAAAATACCCCTGGAGCTTGTATCAATGGATTTGTGTGGTCCTATAACCCCAGAAACTAAGTCAGGAATTAGATACCTTGGTGCTGTTTGTTTTTTAAAAGGTAAAACGTCTGCAGTCTGCGGACCACATCTGCAGACATCTGTAGAAGAAGAGGTGGACCAAACCTCTGCAGTCTGTAAGAAAAAGACTGTTTGTTTTTTAACTTCTGCAAACCGCTAAAATAAATTGAAATATAAATAAATGTTTTTAGAACTTATAAATAATTTCTATTCAAACCTTTTGATTTTCTTTCTGTATATTTTAACAGATAGTTGTTTTTAAAACAGTTTTCGCTTAAATAAAGTTATAAAGATGTTTTATAAAAACTGTTTAAAAACTTTTTTTTTTAATTTAAAAACTTTTTTTTAAATAACTGTTTAAAAACGTTTTTATAAATAACGGTTTAAAAATGTTTTAAAAAAATTGTTTAAAAGCTGCGTTTTTTAGAAATTGTATACAAAAGTTTTTTTAAAACTATTTAAAATATTCTTTTTTGAAAATAACTATAAAAAACGTTTTTTTTAAATAAAACTTTATAAAAAACGTTTTCTAAAAATAAAAATTTATAAAACACGTTTTTTAATAATACAACTTTATAAAAAAAACGTTCTTAAAAAAAACTAACGCCTTTTTAATAAAACCTTTAAAAAAATGTTTTTAAACGTTTTTATAAAAAACTGTTTAGAAAGGTTTAAAAAACAATTTAAAACGTTTTAAAAAAACTAATTAACACGTTTTTTTAAAAACTTTTTAAAAGGCTTTTTTTTTTAAATTTGGTTAAAGAAGTTTTTTAAAAGCTGTTTAAAATACTAAATTTTTCAAAAAAGTAAAAAACGTTTTTTATAAAAAAAAAAGTTTAGAATTGTTATTTTAAAAAAAAAACTTTGTTGAAAAATGTTTGTTTATGAAAAAAAAAACAGTTTAAAAAGAAAGTTAGCAGATGTTAAAAGATGTCAAAAGTGATTGGACCATATCTGCATCAAGAAGAGGCCGCGCAGACATTTTTTAGTGAAATGTCTTCGAAAAAAATAACAGTCTGCAGACCTAAATGTCTGCGCATGGTCTGCGCGGCGCAGACATAAGAGGACAGGAGAGCTTTTTCAGAAAAAAAAAACAAACACCACCTTATGTTGATTGTAGATGATTTTTCAAGATATATGTGGGTATATTTTCTGAAACATAAGGATAAAGCTTTTGACACATTTAAGAGGTTTAAAACTGAGGTTGAAAGGAATATAGGTTTTAAACTAAAATCTGTAAGATCTGATAGGGGAGGAGAGTTCACTTCGCTTAAGTTTAGTAGTTTTTGTGAAGAAAATGGGATCAATAGGCTTCTAACTGCACCTTATTCACCATAGCAGAATGGTGTGGTGGAAAGGAGGAATAAATCTGTTATGAACATGACTAAATGCCTCTTGAAGGACATGAAACTACCTAAGGAATATTGGTTTGAGGCAGTTAGGCATGCTGTTTATATTCAGAATAGATTACGTACTAAGGTTTTGAAGGATAGGGCTCCCTACACTTTGATAAAAGGGAAACATCCAAACCTTAAGCATTTAAAGGTGTTTGGGTGTGTTGGTTTTGTAAAGGTAACTAGTCCAGACTTAAGGAAATTGGATGAAAGAATTGTTCCTATGGTGCATTTGGTGTGCAGGAAGGGACTAAAGGGTATAGGATGCTACATGTTCCTAAGGGTAGAATTGTCATTAGCAGGGATATAAGGTTTGATGAATCTAGGAGTTGGAACTCGGATGCAGGATTTCTCAAAACCTAATATGTGCAGGAAAATGATCATGTGTGGGATACTGGTCTAGATATAGAGGAGGATGTAGAGGAAATTTGTGAGGAGCCTGAGCATAGTGATTCAGGGAGTAAGTCTGATATAGAGAATGAACAGGTTCAAGGTCAAACTGAATCACATGTTAGTCAAAGCCAAAATGAAGTTGGTACCTCTTAGAGATCAGGAAGGACTAGAAAAGTTCCACGTCATTTAAAAGACTATGTCTTGGATAATAGGCTTAGACATGTAGAGCAAACACAGGAAATAGAAGAACAAGTGTCATTGTTGCTTGAACATGGTGATGAGCGTAAATATTATGTAGAAGCAGCAAAGGATGATAGATGGATGGCTGCTATGAGTGAGGAAATAGGAGCTATGGGAAGAATAAAACATGGGTTTTAGTTGATCCTCCAAAGCAAAGTAAACTAATAGGACTTAAGTGGATTTATAAGATTAAAAGAGATGCTAAAGGATCTGTAAAT
>JBCNJP010007083.1:0-21644 GCA_039602395.1 Deinandra increscens subsp. villosa | reverse complement strand
TGAAAGAAATAAGATATTATTTTGACAAGGGTTTGGTTAGTTATACAAACGTGAGCTTTTTACACGATATGATCATCATGTCTTGCTAGTTATAGGTTTTGTTCTTCAACACATAGGAACTAGAAAAATAAATAAAATGGGTGTTTCCTTACAACGAGTGCTTCCTAGATGGAGAAGAAAATGACTCGGTGTGTGATTCCACTTCCTTGGTGCTTCTTGGGTTTGTGTTCTTGATGTTTGATGATGATGGATTGTTGTAGCTAGTTGATCACCAAAAATATGGAGAGATGGAGGGGGTTTACGGTCCTAATTTACAGAGAAAGTGAAGTGGTTTTTTGGTTGGGTGTTCTTGATGTTTTTGAGGGTTGAGAGAAAAGATTATTAAATGAGGGAGTTTAGAATGAATTGCAAGTAAGTGTGTGTGTGTGTGTGTTTGGTTGATTAAATCCATAAGAAAAGAGGGAGAAAGAAGATCGAGATTCGTGAAAGAGAGAAGGAGGGAGAAGAGAAGGAGATATCCATGGAGATTGTGTAAGAGCTTGCATAGTGTTTCTTGTCCCCTCCTTTACCAACAAATTTGTCATAGAATTTTTTGATGGATCTTGAGAAAGAATGTCAACCATGGAGGAAAGAAATAAATTTCTAGTGATATTTAGCTAGTGGTTTTTATGAAAAGGTGGTAGTTTGGTGGTTTAAACGGGTATGATCAAGTTTCGGGTTTGATTAAATGAACGATTTTTGACAAGTAATTACAAGTGATGATCTCGTACCATTTCCTTGTGAGCCTCAACTTTACTGCCGTGTCCCTAAGAGAATCTGTTTCCCCTTCGTTGAACTAGAATGATGCCAAAAACTCGATAGTACAATCCCGGATCGAGTATGGCTCATAAGAGTTGAATAGTCTCTTCATCGGTCTCGGTACAAAGGTCCGGTAGAGATTTAGCTGGTTGACTTCAACTAGGGACTCCATGTGGGCATTTCTTGTCGGCTCTTCCTGTCGAGCCATAAGCTTTGGGAGTTGCTTGTTTCCTTCCTTTTCGTTTTTGTGTCGTGAGAACATAGTCCATTCAGCCCTGAAAATAATTCACAAAATAAATATAAGTGCATCATACAAATTAGGAAAATTTTTGAAAGTCAGCAGAGTCGACACGACCCGTGTCACAGGAGTGACAGGACCCGTGTCGGACAGGCAGCACAACCCGTGTCAGGTGATAGACACAACCTGTGACGGTGGTCCGGAATCGGCCAAACGGGTCGAAAATTATACTTTCACCAAATCTAAGAACTTTTACATGGTTTTGTGCGGATTTGTACGAAAAAATGAGAACCCTATAGATAGTTTTTCCATAACATAACTCAATTTTCTAGATCTAAGATTAATTCAAAGTTGAGCATAAAGAACTTGTCCAAAAATCTACCTAATAATCGTGTTTTGACATAGATTAACTACTTAAGATGACATACGAACACTTATTTCGCAAGTCTACCCTAACAAAAACAATCAAATTTAAGCAAAATCTAAGAAATCTAGAATTAGCCCCTATTTGAGAAAGAACACTAAGAACATGGATTCAAATCATGCGGTAGAAGATTATAGACTTACATGATGTTGTGAGAGTGTTTGAAGATCAAGATTCATGGGGGAAAGTGAAGAAATTTCCTAGAGCAACTCTGAAGCAAGAACTGTGTTGAATAAGGTGTTTCTCTGTGTTTTAGGGTTAAAACACGTTTTCTGACCAGTTGGGCACGACCCGTGCTTAGGGGTGGACACGGGTCGTACTGACCAATAAAAAAATTATATTATTACCATTATTATTTTTATATTTTATTTAAAAAATATTTAACACGTGTCGATTTTTTATATTTCTCTAGATGGTCTTTATGAACATACCTGTAAGCTCTTAACCCTCAATTTGCATAATTCTCTACGGGTTCTTTTAGAAAATATAAAAACAGACATCTTGGTTTATTTACAGCTCCCAAGTTAAACATGTAATATTCATTTTTATCAGGTGGTTTTTCCTTAAGTTGTCTTCTGCTTGTTCTGATACGATATTTTCTTTTGATACCAGACGAGAATTTTTTGGTAATTTTTTCATTTAAAGCTTTTAGAGACCAGAACAGGGAAAAATGTTCTGCTAATTTTTTTCATTTAAAGCTTTTAGAGACCTGTACAAGGAAAAATGTTTACTGTGATACTTACCTGGGTCGGGAGTCACAATTTTCATAGACCTGTTGTGGAAGTTTCATTCTTCTTTCGTATTTTCTTTGCCCGATATTTTTCTTTAGAATCATTTCTACTCTTGAGAGGAGTTGTTGGCCATTTAGTTCTTTTCTCGAGGGTAGTGTAGATGGGTAAATGAAGATAGAAAATGTTGGGTTTTTTTTTTTCATTTTTTAAGGCAAATAAAGAAATTTACCTGGAAATAAAGAAAATACTAATATAGATAAAAGTGTCTACGCCATTAACTTGAATTTTTCTTAAAATCCTTGTTTGTGTCACAGACAATGGTGTCAAAAGTTTTTTATGTGTGGGTGTATATAAAAATATGACAATTATGGGCCAGTTTCAACACCACTATTGCATTTAAGCTTTAAATTAATAAACACGATCACGAACTATTACTATACACCACATACACAGGCAGGTGCACCCATCACGACGTAGAATAGTAATGGTAAGAACCTGAGGTCGTGCAAGGATACATTAAGTGGAAATGAGGGCTTTTGATAATTTATATTTGTTAACGTCTAACCAAATCTTACTTTAAGGTTTAAGGTTATAATAATAAACTAAGAAACGAAAAATAAAGATAAAAATGTGTTTTAAGCTTGAACCATCAAAGAAAATATCACTTAAGATGACTCATCCAAACCACATTTGCTTTTTCTCATGAAATTACTAAACCGAGGCTTCTAAGTGTAACTTCAGGTGCTACCCCGGATTTTGTAGAAAAAATATCACGAATCCGCTTCATGGTCTGATTGAGGAGGTGGAAATGGAATGGCGTTGATGTGCGTTAAGTTATACATATATTTCTATCAAATGTTCCTCGCATTTTGGGTTATTTCTGACTAACTATTTGCAAAATAGTGCTATATTGTTTTCTGTAGGTCCGAAATCAACCAAACAACACGATATCTAGACAAATACGAGTGCGGAATCCTCGTATAAGCTTGATTCAAGAACCAAGTAGAAGAAAGAAACTAGATCTAATGTAAAGATCTAGTTTTGAATGAGAAACCCTACTTGATGAAGCTGATCGTAAACAAGAGAGAACACACAGAAATCGTAAACTTGTATTTTGTATTGAAAAGCTTCGCTACAATCGTGAATCATGAGTGTGGTATTATATACCACCTCATACAACTACAAGGCTAATCATAAACATGACATGAGCCCAATCATAAGGCCCAATCATAAACACTAAACAAGCCCACTAACTAGTAACATTATAAGCCCAAAACTAATATAAACTAAGCCCAATTACAAATGTTCATGCCTTAAATAAGCCTAGCCCAACAATCTTCCCCTAGGCATGAACCATTTGAACTTCACTTCTACGGCAGCAGGAAGTCAAATCTGAATGTGTTCTGAACGTTGTTTGACCACCACTTGTTCGCTACAATCCGCTCTGCAGTCCCATGAAAGATTCCCACCCTCACAGCATTCTCCATATCATTTTCATCACCAAGTATAGGCTGTGAGGCGAGTAGCTTTATGTCTCTTTCTCCAAAACGCAGCAGATCAACTGGATCATAGAAGCGAAACTGTCTCAAACCTTTGCATAGAACCACCACCTCGTGAGTTGTTGGATCATAGCACCAGCAGTCAAAGTTTTTGACCAGCGTACCGTCTTCGATTTCATCCAACATGTTAATCACCCTTGTGCGCTTGGTAGGTGGTCTTCTAGCTTCACCAATTGTATCCCCAGTCACAGGGTCAGTTCCCGTCTCAACCCATCTCACCTGCTTCAGGTCAAAGTCAGCAAAATTGTTTTCCAGATGGCTTAATAGGTTGTTTCTGATAAGATCCCCATCTGAGCTGTTCCACCTGTTGATGAAAGGAGCTCGGAGCAAACTTCTGATCTCAGGCTCAGTCCATGAGTGGAATTGTCCACGAGTTCTGTAATACTCAACTGGACTGTAGCCGTCACGGATCACAGCAAACAGTTTCTTCTCCGTGTCATAGTGCCAGCACAAGATGGCTTCACGACTCCCCCTTTTGTCAATGGAGCTTTCACCAACATCGAGGGCGTATTTTGTGGGGGCTGGTCCTTGATAGAATTCACGGAACCAGTTGTCGTGTCCTGCAGGGGCTTTAGAGATGATTCTGCCACTTCGGGCGTAATCTGACATCTCTATGTTTTCATCTCCATCATCCTCAGCTGCTTCATTTGTACCTTGAGTCGAAGAGCTTTGACCCGAGGCACCCGTGTTGTTAGGCCCTGCACCATCTGTCAGTTCATTAACCTTCCTTCTCAGGTCCTTTATCATCTTGTAAAGATATTCCATTCTTTCCTTGTCTGCCACCTCATACTCTCTCATATATTTGCTGCTTGCCTCCTCCTTCTCTCTCAAACGCTGGTTTTCTTCCATGAGAGCCTTGATCTCATTCTGTCTGATCCTATTCTGAGAGATCAGGAAGTTGATCTGAGGATCAGCACTAATCCTCAAATCAACTGGAAGCTCAGCAGCCATCAATGGGCGGAAACCTGGAGCTGCGAGTGGTTGGCTGGTCGCGGTAGAGAGGCTCACTCTAACCGGACTTGGAACAACGAAGGTGCTCTCAACCTCCAGAAATTGCCTATCTTCACGTACAGGGCTTTGCACGTTCAGAATCGGACTAGCTTGCTGCACAGGGGCAGGTTGATCATCACCATCTTCAGTCTGTGTGAGAGACGGTTGCTCTTGAAGGGCTTCATTGACAGTTTCTTCTTGACCACTGGCACCCTCAGAACTGGGTCCAGCTGGTTGTACAACCAAAAGACTTGAGCTAGTCTTGGTGAACTTGAACCGTATGCTCCTAGGATCAGATTTCTTTCGCGGAGATGGTTCACGAGCAGGGACGGGTTCTTCCACGAAAGCTTCATCAACGTTTAAATTCAGCTCAGGAGGTGTATCATCACTGCCAGACGACCCAATCATGTCTTCTCTTGACCTTTTATGGGTTAGTGGCTCCAAATCCCCATAAATATCATCTTCAGCTATGTCCTGGCCAGTAAGGATGTCATCCATTATATTTTCTTCATCGGATGGAATGACATCTTCATCTTGAACATTGACAGCTGGAGTTACTGTCAAGTCTTGGTCTTCAGCAATTGATGCATTAACTTCAGGCACATCTGCCTCTGGCTCAGAGTCATCTAACACTTGTTCCCGTGCCACTTCTGGGAAAGCACCTCTCTTTGACCATTCCAGTCTTCCTTCAAAAGTCTGCTTGCCTGGTCTGTCTTGGGTTTGCAGACCAAAGACTCCAGATATCCATAACCTTGACATCTAACTTCTCAATTCTTTCCTCGATCATCGGATACTTCTTCATTATCACCATCTGTACAAATCTAGGTGTCATCAAAAACTGCTCTCTGGCGCTCAGCATGGCATTGACTGCCCAGTCTAGCAGCATCATCTTTGAAAAATTAAACTTCCAATCTAATGCTAAGGCAACAAACGCAGTTCCATGAATTTGATTCAATTGATCGAAACTGGTTCTCTTCCCTAGGAAAGACTTCTGCATATAATGAGCTAGGCACCTCCAATAATGAGGCAGCAGCTTCTTGAAAATAGGCGGAAACTTCCCCTCGTACCCCATAGATTGAGCACCAGCAAGAACTACCTCCTTTGTGTATGAGATTGGATCAGAAGCTTCATCTGTTATGTTTAGGCCCTGCCTTATGTCTTCTTCTTCAATTACAATTTGTCTGTTGCTGACCGTTGCAGTAATCCTAGTCTTGTCAGAATTCACTCTAGCAGACCCCCAAAACTCTCTGACCAGCATCTCGTCGATCAGAACATTCGTCCTTAGAGCATAGTTGATCTTGCACGTGTTCATCCCTGCCACCAGTGAGTAGAATAACTCCATGTGTTTTTCTGGTGGGTCTTCTAGGTAAGCCGGCATGCAATGGTCTGGTTCATACTTTATATCTCCAATTAACATCTCTTCAGCCATCTGAGAAATACAAGACATGTGCATCAGACATATTCAATCTTTTAGTAAGCAAATATGATTATTAACCCTTTACTTGTTCAATTGACGATCACATTTTACTTTTGAACTTCACAAAATTTCAATTTGAACATTTTAGGGAAAATAATTGAATTAAGCACATGCTTACAACCACCGACAAATTTTATCTCAAAATTATTAAGTGTTTAAGATTTTAATTATCAATTTATGAGAGTTCACGACTTCTTAATAGGGTTTACGATTCATTAAATGGGTTTACGATCCAAACAGGGAGTTTACGATTCTCCAAACTGGTTTACGATCAGGGCAATTTAGGTTCAATCGTAATCAATTAAGCCCAATCGTAAACAATGTCGAAGTTCAACTGGGCCCAATCGTAAACGCCCAAAAGTGCTTTTGTCGTTTGCGCGAGTCGTAAACGTCCGATCGTAAACGACGATCGTAAACGACGATCGTAATCGACGATCGTAAACTCCCAACAGTCGTCTTCTCCGTCGAGATTATCGTAAACACTTAAATCCGCCATTAACGACACCTGCACACAACTCGTAAACTCGTTAAAACACCACAAATATTCACCAAAACCATTTGCAACTACCTTTATGAGTTATTTAGCACAAAACTGACTTCAACACTCGTAAAATCGTCTCGAAATCAAGGTAAGTACGAAGAACACTGGCTCGAACACCGATTGCAGCAAAAACACGTTTTTAGGGTCGGAGATGGAACGAGAGGCGTCGATTGATGTGGGGTTACTGCTCGGAAAACGATTACGATGGTAGTGGTGAGGTTAGATCGTGAAGGGGATAACCGGAGATGGTCGGGAAGAGGATTCCGGTGAGTACAGCGGCGGTGGCTAGGGTTTCGGGAGAGAGAGTCGTAAACACAGAGAAAGAGATGGATCGTAAATGGTTAAAGTGAGATCGGAAATGAGGTTTTGATTAATAAAAGTTACACTAAACCCCCTCATGTTTCACAAACATTTTAAAAACCTCCCAAAACACTTAAAATTGATAATTCTTTTAACAAGTGTTCAATTCTGAGAAAACTGAGAATTTACGAAGCTTCCCCTCAGACTCAAACCCCGAGTGTCTGATCATGATCAATAAAAATTTAAAAGATAAAACAGATAACATCAAAACCAAATTAAGATATTTACAAACTTACCTCAGAAATTTCAAATATTCACATACCTGGTGCTGGTATTTTTCACAGATAATTTCAGACAGGTCTTTGACTGAGGAACCCTTTTCAGCTTCCGTTACTAGACACTCTAGACAATTGTCAGGTGGTTTAAACACAGAAACTCACATCCAGTAAAGTGCTTAACTATAGTACAGATTTACCGATATGTTTAACCGTCCCCACACCCAATTTTCCATAGCAAAACCTACCCAACCTCAGAGTTTATTGAGGATTCACAAACCCCCAACTTGAGGAACCATGCAATACTGCTTTTGACTACCACTTATTTTCTGTTTTTCATACATTATCAGTTGATGATCAGGTCGGCCGCATAAGCACGCAGAGAAGACCAACTGAATAATTTTATTTTCTTTTCTTTTTCTTTTTCAGAATATTCATTTTTTGAATTCTTTTTCTTTTTCTTTTTCTGTGGTGTTGTCTTATACAGTATAAGCATGGCGTGTGAGAGAGTGAATACTAGGTAAATACCACTCTCAACCCGTTTTTGTCGGGACTCAGTTTTTTAAACCATGTAGACTAGGATGGGAAACTAAACATGTATAGAGTTTAAGATTACTGCACTTACATAGATGATCATTGTTTTGGTTGAGCTTACCGACATATCATCTTCGAGCAGTCTTTCACATCAGCCTTACACGTGTCAGTCTCCAACCGTCATTAAGCATTTAAGTCCTATCAAAAGACATCATAAAAACCTTTCAGTTTAACCAGCACCATTTCTTCCCCTGTTTTTGTGAGGCTTTTGAAACAAGACTCAATTTTTCAGTCATTTTCTATTTTTTTTTTAAATATATATTTTTTAAGTAAAATTTAAAAACAAATCAAAAACTCTGTACAAAAACATAGATGATCAGATCATTCCTCGAAGGCAATCATCTTCAGGCCTTCAACACAAGATTCAAAATTAGGACGAGGAAGGGGTTTTGTAAAGATGTCCGAAACATTCTGATCGGAGCTTACCTTTTGTAGCTGAATCAGCTCACGATCAAAGCAATCACGAATAAAATGTACCTTGATATCAATGTGCTTGGTTTTGGAATGTTGGACAGGGTTTTTCACAATCTCAAGAGCAGCAGCATTATCACAGAATATGGGAGTGTTAACGAATTCCATACCGTAATCCGTGAGCTGGTTTTGGATCCACACTACCTGTGAAGTACCGGCAGATGCGGCCACGTACTCAGCTTCGGCAGTTGATTTGGATACGGTATGCTGCTTCTTGCTCTGCCAAGAGATAAGCCTATCTCCCAGGTACTGACATCCTCCAGTAGTAGATTTCCTGTCAAGGTCACTACCTCCATAATCACTGTCAGTAAAAGCATATAATTGAAAATCAGTGTTCTTCGGGTACCAAAGACCAAGCCTAGGCCTGCCCTTCAGATACCTGAAGATACGCTTAACAGCAGCTAAATGAGAGAGTTTAGGGTTAGCCTGATATCGAGCACACACGCAAACTGCATACATGATGTCTGGCCTGCTTGCTGTCAAGTACATTAGTGATCCAATCATCGACCGATAATGGAATTCACTCACTGACTCCCCGTTAAGATCCGCTGACAAGAGTGGTCTGGATGCCATGGGAGTGGCGATGGGCTTGCAATCCTGCATCTTGAACTTGTCCAGAATCTCATTCACATACTTCTCCTGATGAATAAGAATCCCAGAATCATTCTGCTTGACTTGAAGTGCAAGAAAGAAACTCATCTCGCCTTGGTCACTCATCTCAAACTTCTTCTTCATGATCTCCTCAAACTCGGTGCACAATTCTTCGTTTGTCGATCCGTAGATAATATCATCTACATACACTTGCACCATGATAATGTCTTCTTCCACCCTTTTCCTAAACAATGTTTGATCAACGACTCCTCTTGTATATCCATTCTCCACCAGGTGATTGGACAACGTTTCATACCAGGTTCTAGGAGCTTGATGCAAACCGTACAAAGCCTTATCCAGCAGATAAACGTGATCTGGATTTTCTTCATCTATGAACCCTGGTGGTTGAGCAACATAGACTTCTTCGTTCATCTCTGCATACAGGAAGGCAGTCTTCACATCCATCTGATGTACGGTAAAATTGAGATACGAAGCCACAGCTAGAAAGATCCGAATTGCTTCCAATCTTGCCACCGGAGCGTAAACCTCATCATAGTCGATACCGTGGACTTGCCTGTGCCCTTGTACTATCAACCTTGCTTTGTTTCTCACAATGATCCCCGAGTCATCCTTTTTGTTCTTGTACAACCATCTCGTGGGAATCACCTTCTTGTCTTCTGGCCGCTTCACAAGACGCCACACTCCCAGCTTTGAAAATTGATTGAGTTCATTGTGCATGGCCTCCATCCAGTTTGGATCTTTCAGAGCAACCATCACATTGGGAGGTTCTATCTGGGAGATGAAACAGGAAAACATACAAAAGTTGATGTGTCCTGTTCGGCTTCTTGTGGTGACACCCGCTGTCACTGGCCCAACAACATTACTCAGTGGATGATCCTTGTTGATTCTGCTCTCTTGGACATCAGGCACTGAAACATTAACAGGCAGATTAGTATTAACAACATTTTCAGACATACCTGAGCCTTGAGAATCCACTGGAGCATCACGTGTTCCTGAACATTCTGGAATATCAGCAGTTGCATTCCGAGAAGATTCAGCTGATGCTCTATCCACATGAGGTCTTACATCTGCACTGGGAGCTACAATGTCTTCTTCTTCGCCCAAATTGTGGAAAACATTCGAGAAATTAAATCCCTCAAACAATGATCCATAGTCGAAGATCCAATTAGGTCCAGTTCCCGCATCAGTAGGATTGTCCTCCATCCAATCTACATTGAATGCCTCAATGATCAACCCAGTGGTCTTGTTGTACACACGATAAGCACTATTTGCTGAATAACCAACAAAATAGCACTCATCGGCCTTCGCTTCGAATTTCCCTACATCGGACTGGATCAGCACCGTGCACGGACACCCGAACGTCTTGAAGTAACCCACCTTCGGTTTCTCTCCATAAATGATCTGATATGGAGTTTGCTCGTGACGCTTGTTCAGAAGAACTCTGTTTTGAACATAACAAGCAGTATTCACAGCTTCTGCCCAAAAGAAGATCGGTAATTTTGCTTCACACATCATTGTTCTAGCTGCTTCAATGAGTGTCCTATTTCTTCTTTCGGCAACTCCATTCTGCTGAGGAGTGTAAGGAGCACTGAACTGCCTTTCAATCCCCTTTTCACCACAAAACATATTCAGCTCAGCATTTTTGAATTCCGTCCCATTGTCAGATCTGATTGCCTTCACTCTTTTATCCAGCTGGTTTTCAATAAGAGTCACAAACTGCTTTACTAGGGCCGGAGTTTCGTACTTGTTAGACAAGAAAAAGACCCAAGTAAATCGCGAGTAGTCGTCCACTATCACGAGGCAGTATGAAAACTTGCTGACACTTTGTACCTGCATGGGACCAAACAAATCCATATGTAAGAGTTGAAGCACAGAAGAGACAGAATTTGCAACCTTTGGACGATGTGGCAGTTTGTGCTGCTTCCCCTTAGCACATGCCACACACTTCTCCACTGAAGTGAAGTCTGTGATTGGAAGATTTCTGACATGCTCTCCTTTAGCCAGCTTGGATAGATTCTTCATGTTTGCATGTCCCAGACGACGATGCCACAACAATGCAAGATTCTCAGTCTGTTTTGAAATTAGACAAGCTGCTTCAGATGATGGAGGCTTTCCCATGTTCAATAGATAAGAATTTCCGTGCCTTGGTGTACGCATTAAAATACATTCTTCAGGAATTTTTACACCAGGCTTAAGAATGATGCATTCCTTTTTGTTGAACATCACAGAGAAATCCCGATCACATATCTGTGACACACTTAGCAGGCTGTGGGACAGCTCCTCTACATAATGCACATCTGAAAAAGTCAGACTTCCACTCTTCACAACTCCTTTCTTTGAAATTCTTCCTCCCACACCTCCAGCAAAAGAAACACTTCCTCCATTGAAATCTTCAACCTCATCTAACAACGACAGATCTCCGGTCATATGTCGGGTACAACCACTATCAACATACCAGAGATTGTTGACAGATCTTCTCGGCTGTCCCTACACAAACCATAAATCAGTTAGAGTCAGGTACCCAGGTCATAACAGATCTGGGCACTCCCTTGGAGTCAATGTAATTAACCATCTTGAAAGACATTCCTGCTTTTGATTTGGATTCATTTATAACTTTAGCATGAACTTTTGGTTTCCAATTTGGTTGTTTTTGGGAGTTAGAGCTACTAGCAGAGTTCTTTGTGGGTGAAACATTCCTTGGAGGAGATGTGGCCTTTTTACCTTTTGTTTTGATGACAGGTGTCCACTCAAGTTTTAATTTGGTATAAACCATTTGTTTTGGTTGAGTGACAACTTTTGGTTGTTCCATAACTGCTTTACCCTTAGCAGCCTGATTGACTTTAGGTACTTGTTTCTCAAAAGGTTTTGTTTTCATTTTATTTGGTTTGTTGAAAACTCCTTTAGCTGCATAAGCAGGTTTGGAAGTTTGGCCCACATCTCTCCTTTCATTGACAGGCTTCGTCACTGGGGCCTTTGTGTTTAGAACCTTAGACTGTTGAGTCTTCATTGGTTCAGAACTTTGCTTCCCCTGTGACGATGCTTGCTGTTTTTGATTTCTGTTCTCACCCCTCATCATTTTCTCAAGCATATTTGTTCGCTTGTTCTGCGGATAATATGGCTCATAGGGTCTGTTCATACAATTAGCAGCAAAATGACCTGGTTGACCACATTGAAAACAATTCATTTGTCTAGGCCCATTGACGTTGCTACACAAGTATGAGCGTCTTGGGTAAGACGACTTCCATTCCGGTTGATCATCCCATTTGTGTATCACACGTTTTGAATGTTTTTCAGGTTGTGTTATTAAACAAAATTGTTCAGATTTTGATTTATCAGTTCTATTATAAGTTGACACAACCTGGGGATACGGAACAAAATCATTGGGCTTAGACTGACGGCCAATCTTTGTGTTAGGAACACGCATTTTAAAAGAACTAACAACTTCATTAGGATTAGAAACATGTTTTAACAAGACAATTTGATTGGACTTGGATGCTTCAAGTTCTGACACAGATGCCAGAACATCATCCTTAGGTAAACTAGAAACAGAACAACTAGACTCATGACACTCATTGACTCTCAAGCATTCAGCATCCTCCCCAGATACATCTTCAATGCCTACAACATCTGCACATGTAACAAAAACATTAGAAGAACTAACATTATTGTTCAAAGATTCCTGGGAAGAGCCTGGTTTCGTTGTGAGGTCAACTACATTGTTCTGACTACCTGTCCCATATAAACCAAGTTTCTCCTGTTCTTTCTCTACTTCTGTCATAGGGGTCACACCAACCATCAAGCTATCTATAGGGGGACCTGCTTCATGATATCCTGATCTAGTTCTATCTACTTGGTCCTCCTCATAGAGCATTCCTATGATATCTCTAGGGATAGGTGGGGGAATTATAACATTTGCGGCCACGGACTTGTCAGACTTTTCTGATCCAAAACCTGGTGTGTGTTTTCCTACTTGTCCACAAACAACTGCCTGAGATAGTTCTTTACCTGCCTGAAGCATTCTCTTGTTTCTTAATTGATTCATATCTAACTGAACTTGCATCTCATTAGTCTTATGAGTCAATTCATCTACCTGTTTTCTAAGGTCAGCTATTTCTAACTTGGCATTATCATACAGGATAGATTTCTCAGTTGCTATCTGTTGGTACTTCACTATATCTAGCTTTTGTGCCTTAACCTTTTCCTCATTTTTTACCCATCTACCCTTAAATGAGCTCCTCTCACACTTGACCTCAAACAATTCTATTTGATAATTCTTACAGATTTGTCTAAGACCAGGAATAATACGAGCACAAGTGGGATCAGAACATACCTTTAGGTTTTCAGCATCAGCAACGAACGCTTCCTTGTCTTCTATCTGACTCTCCTCAGGCTTTTCTTCATCGGTGACCACAAAGGCATGATTTTCTTCATTATCCTCTTCTGCAGTAGCAATCAAAGCATGTGACAAACTAAGATCCTTCAGCTGGGGAGTCAGTTCCCTCAGCTGGGGGGTCCAGTCATAACCTCCACCTCCCTGAACCACCAGTGCCCTGGCATCAGCCTTTCACTTTCACTTCAGCAACCTTCTTTTCTTCAGCTCTTTCCTTCTTGGGCTTCGTGCATTCCCTGGCAAAGTGACCATACTCATCACAATTATAGCACCTTAGCTTCGACTTGTCAAACCCCATTCTGATTTTATCCTGATCCTTCCAGACGTTCCTTCCAGTTTTGGCCATAAATTTCTTGGCTCTGAAGACAGCCATGGCCATTTGCCAAGAGACATCCAGCATCTCCACGTCCTCAGGATTTATCTGATTAAGATCACCAGCCACCATATCAGAAGGCACAAGATTCCCGGCCACAAGGGCATGATAGCTGTTCATGAAACCCATACCAAGGGCAAAGTTAGGATCATTGACATCTTCAGAGTTGACTCCTCCGCTTGAACTGCCTTGGGGCTGTGCAACAAAAGCACTAGACATAGGAGCTGAGCTTGATCCACTTCCTGTAAACTTTCCTTCATGCTTACCCTCAACTTCTTCCGATAGCAAAGCCTGATTCAACTTTCCAGCCAAACTTAGAGAACTTATGTGGTTCAGCTCTCTCTGCTTATCATCGATCATCTTGGATTTCAGCTTGTTGATTAATTCATCCAAAGTCACTTCACTCAGCCTATTGTTGTCTTTGATGATTGATATATTGGTGTTCCAAGATTTAGGCAGACTGTTCAGCAACTTCAAATTCTTGTCTTCAGTATCTGGCTCTACTCCATAACTTGACATCTCTGCCATCAGTGACACATACCTCTGAACTTGAGCTTCAAACGATTCACCCTGAATATGATTGAACAAGTTAAACTTCTGCTTCAACATCTGCTTCCGACTAGCCTTAATATCAGGGTTCCCTTCATAAGCAACAACCAAGGCATTCCACAGTTGCTTTGCTGTTTTGCAGTGTTTGAATCCCTGAGCAATATCTGGAGTTAGGGCCATAGTCATTATCGCAAATGCCCTTTCAGCCTTGTTGCACCTCTCCCAGTCATCATCATCATACTCATCTTCTTTCTTCTCTTTCCCTGCATTTGGTCCTGTTGCGTGAGTAGGTGTAAACGGTCCATTCACAACAGCCCTCCATAACCTCAGATCCACACTCTTCAAATGATTTTCGAATCTGTATTTCCATTCTAAGAAATTGTCCGCTGAAGTTAGTCTTGGCGGGCGAGTTATAGATCCGATCTCGAAGTCCAATTTCTGATACATGCTCGGCTCAAAATCCATTTCAATAGCTTAGGAAACTTAAAACTAAAGTCCAAATGTCCAAAATATGAGATTACGATAAACCAACCCTTGATTACGATCGTAAATGTCCGATTACGATCGTGAACACCTGTTTCCGATTAAACTCAAAATCGTAAACACGTTAACCGCCTAAAGAGAATCGCAAACACCGATTACGAATTCTGATTACGACTCCGTAGTCGTAAACCCTGATTACGATAGAGGACAATCGTGAACTCCGATTACGATCTGATGTGATCGTAAACTCGATTGCGACCCGTGTTTCCGATAAGGCAAAGTCGTAAACTTCGATTACGACCTGGAAATGTCGTAAACTCCAAAAGTACGGATCGTAAACACCCAAAAACTTAGTCTTGATGTCGTAAACACCCAAACTGATGAATATCTTCAAGTGATGAACTCGTAAACACAATCAACAGCAGCAGCAGACTCGTAAACACCCAGAAACCTTCAAATCTTCACAAAAACCAACACCTTAACCCAGAAAACTGCTTGAATCGATATCGTGTGAGCCTCGAATCAATGATTCTTGGCTCTGATACCAATTGTAGGTCCGAAATCAACCAAACAACACGATATCTAGACAAATACGAGTGCGGAATCCTCGTATAAGCTTGATTCAAGAACCAAGTAGAAGAAAGAAACTAGATCTAATGTAAAGATCTAGTTTTGAATGAGAAACCCTACTTGATGAAGCTGATCGTAAACAAGAGAGAACACACAGAAATTGTAAACTTGTATTTTGTATTGAAAAGCTTGCTAAAATCGTGAACATGAGGTGGTATTTATACCACCTCATACAACTACAAGGCTAATCATAAACATGAATGAGCCCAATCATAAACACTAACCTAGCCCAATCATAAACATTCAAATGGCCCACATGGCCTATTAACAAAAGCCCAAAACAATATAAACAATAAGCCCAATTACAAATGTTCATGCCTTAAATAAGCCTAGCCCAACATTTTCTTTTTAGTTTTTCAGTATAATCCAGGTGAAACTCACAAAAGGAGTAAAAAACGCTTAAAAATAAAGAAAATATGAAGACTTCGTGATTATACGCCAAGACCCGGGCTCTGCCTCTACAGAATGGACATGATGCCTTCATTCGAACCTCTCTCGAGTCAAGACAAAGTGGTAACCCCAAGACTCAACCACACATCGAAGCCCAACTGCTAGAAGAAAATGGTCTGCTAAGCAGCCACATAAAACTTCACGAGAGCATATCTCAGGCTAGAAAATGAGTTACGAGGGCCCATAAAATTTGGTGTATCTCGACGAGAGGAAGAGGATTCTAAAGTTTATAATGAACCTTTTTGAACAAGTGTGCTCTACGTATCACATACCATTTGAGGAGTCAAAATTTCATCAACCCGAGTTATGACACCCGGTTGGGGGACGATGCATGATCATTCGGGTGATTCGCTGCCCATACTACATGATACGTTTGGGGTCCTTATATATATGTAAGCAAACCCGGCTGGCCATGCATGTGCAGGCTGAAAGTATTTGGTTGGGAAAAATGGTTGGTAATGTTTTGTCACCTCACAGAATCCGAAAGGTACGTGTTCGTAGATTTGGCTCTGATTACGACATACGCGTATGCACGAGAGCGGTGTGTGGAGGAGACAGGTCTTAGTCACTTAAAAGGATTATTTTCATAATAAAATAATCTGGCACGCAAGGTTGTTCCCTTGATGGTTCATGACAGCGTGTCGAGTGTAATGGTTGCCCGACCAAGGAGCCCTATAACTAAGTGGCATTACACCACTATATTTGTTTACTAGCAGCACAGTTCCTGGGGTTCGTACCTCAAGGGGCAATCGTCTGAGAGAAAAGTGATACTAGATTTGAGGCTGAGAGACAGTTTAGTTTCCTGCTAGTAAATAATCTTAAGAATGTTTATAAACAATCATTTTACCTTCATCAGTCACTGGTAAGTTCTCCCAAGTGATATTAACATCGATTTACAAAACTAAAAACACCATCTTATTTTATCTTTATTTTATTTTCTTTAGTTAGTTTTAACTAACCATTTTCTACCTTTAGATTTGGTTAGACATTAACAGATGTGAAGTACCAAGAGCCCTCCTTTTCCTTGTGTCCTTGAACGATCTCGGTCAATTTACCACTACTATAGTGCTCTATGATGGGTGAACTTGCCCGTGTTATGTAGTGAAATAGTAGTTGTTCAAGTTTATCGTGTTTTATAAAGCTTAATGCAATAAATGTGTCACTAAAACTGCTATATTTTTATATACTTCACAACGCACACCAAGCTTTTTGGCGTCGTTGTCGGGGACACAAACGAGGATTTTGAGAAAAATCCGAGTTAATGGCCTAACCTTTATTTTTTTTATATAAGAAAAAATTATTTTCATAAACCTTTTTATTTTTTTTTTCTTTCTTCTTTTAAACCTCTCTTAATTTCCTTTGAGAAATATTTCAAGGATGGATCAATATTTGGAGGAATATTTCGTTTATAACGATGGATGGCCCCAATCTGTGTGGTGCAGAATCTGCAACGGTCACCATTACTCTCGGGACTGTAACATATTAGTGAGAACGTCTGCATTCTTGCGAGTGGATGATAACCCACGAGAGGAAGGTCCAAGCCTTTTCTCTTATTTTTCTCCACCACCACAACCGACCAAACACGGCGCATAATTTCCTAGATGTGACATTTTTCATGGCAAGTGTCGCATATATGAACAAGAAAATATAAGAATGCCGAAAGATTTTTCACTTTCAAATTCTTCTATGTGTATACATGGTTTTGATTTCTTTTGTTTACGATGTAGTGAACATCATTATAGGGATGAACATCCTAAACAAACTAAAAACAACCACTCAACATATACAATAGAATCGCTTTCTCCCCCTCGAAAGAATGAACATGAAGAAACAACTAAATATTGATATAACACGACAAGGTCATAGAAGCATACTTTAAAAGAATATGGGCTATAGAAGATGAAGCACGAGAACGTGTAAACCAAGAAGTCATACCAGAATAGGAACCTTAAAATGCTCCCGAGACATCCAGTTATTCAGAGACGGAGGAGTTGGACGCAACAACTTCGGCTCCCTTCAAGCGATGGGATGCCATATAATAAAGAACCAGCAAACAACCAACACATCAAGTTGCAACTCGGAGGCAACGAGTCTTCCATAAAGGTAAAGCTAGCATTCAATCATCCCTCTTAAGATGACGATCTTTGGCACTTGGAAGAAGATAAAGTGATCCCCCTGGAGATCTTAAAGGAAGAAGCTCGGCCTTCTGAAGGAACCCCTTTGGAGTCCATCCATCCAGCTGAAGTCTTGATCGAGAGAAAGAACCACCTTCCCTCGAGCTCAAGGAGTTCTCCGAGCACCTTGAGTATGCACACTCAATGATGCCTGTGATCGTTTCTGCACACCCGTCAAAGGAAGAAAAAGATAAATCAACCACCAGAGATCTAGTCAAGGTAAGTATAAGTTTAGGTGGCCCAATTCGTTTCGACCTTTAAAAACTTATTTAAAAATTGTTTTCATATTTTTCCCATATGATAATGAAAGAATAAAACTAACCGGAATGAGTGGGAAACGGATCAAGGAAAAGCCACCTGATAAATGGTAAAATAAAAACCGGGTTGAACTTGGGACCCGTAAATAAAACAAAATGTTATTTTCTTATAATAAATAACTTGGAAGTATTGGTTCGCCCAACACAATTTTGCATTAACATTTATGTTATTGCAAAGCACCAACAAACAACACAAACTGTCAACATTAGGATATTATATTTTTATTTTCTTTTGTAGGTTGTGTGTTGAGAAGAAAAAAAAAAGGGAATGTAGGTATTTATATATTTGTTGTAGGGGAATGTCAGGTAAAGCATGGCGCCTGGAAAAGTCTAAGTGTGGGGACGCCATGTCTGATTTCTTCTCCCCTTTCACCATTTGTTTTACATTGTTTCTCAGTTTGCTTACGCGTGGGCACATTGAAGAAAATGTGCAATTTAGGTGTGGGGACGGAATACTGCAGGTCTTAAAAATTTGTTTGTCCATATTCAAGCCTTACACAAAACTCGTTTGGGAAAATGGCCTCTGTACTGCCCAAATTTTTTTTGAAAAATTCGTTTGTTCTTCAAGAAACCGTGTATATTAATTAAAGTCACTCCTCCATTTATATAAGACTCAAATTGCATTGAATCAAAAACAAATATTCAAAAAAAAAAAAACCGAAATATTTCTTTTATGGCAAGTTGAAAATAAGTTCATTTTTTTTACAAATTTATATTTTCCCCTTCCCACATTTTTTGTGAGGATTTGAGCCTATATATAACATGATCGCCTATAAAACATGTTCGTTTCTTCTTTGATTCTGAGAGAAACCCAGGTAATTTAGTAGAGGTAGAACGTTACATGATAATATGTCCCAAGATGAACAAAATCAGAAGTCACATTATTAAAGGATTGAGGCACCTAGGATTTCCACATTTCTGCTACCCATCTCCTTTCTTACCCCTAAAATATCCCCCTAGTAAACCCCTTTGAGCCCAAACCTATTCATTTCTTCAACCAAATCAATTTATAAAATAACTCCCTCCCCCCCTTTGCAAAATACCCTAAAACCCTCATAGCCTTTTTTATTTTACACCACTTATTTTAGTAAAAAGCGGGGTTTTTTTTTCAAAAAATCCCAACTGTGACTATTTTTCTCCTACTCAACAAAACGTGAAAAATCTGGGACGGGTCCTAGATTGTGCACTCTGTTGCAAAAAAAAGAGATGAAAATGATAAAAATAAAGGGATAAACTCCTTAAGAACAATCCAGGGAAGCTCTTAAAAGATTCTTTAGAAGAAAATCACATAATAAACGTCTCAAAAAAGACCCCTATTTACGCTTTTTATCCCCTTTCAAATAAAATATCCATACCCTAACCTCAAGCCTACCCTTTTAAGTCATCATGATAACTATGTGATTTATGGTGAGGTCTGTAGAGGTTGGATTTCATGTCAAGCCAATGCTCTCTACTTGTTTTCACCTAGGTATGAGTGTTCACCTCAAAATATACATATCAATACCCCGAGAGTTGAGTGATCACTTGTGAGGTATATAAGTTTGTACAAAAATAAACGTTTAGTAGGCTTGTCATAAATGTTTATATTTCAAAAAAATAAAAATAAATAAACAAATAAATAAATAAAATTCAATGGAAAGCAAGTTGGAAAATAATTTAAGGAATGTTCGTTATAGTGCCCGGAATCTTGATTTCACGAATTAATAAACTTTTGGGATGTGTCATGCCTCGTTTATAGAGTTTTGCTTAAGGACAAGCAAATGTTCAAGTGTGGGATGTTTGACGTGTGTTAAATAATATATATTTTTATATTAAATGTTCCTCGCATTTTGGGTTATTTCTAACTTACTATTAGCAAAATAGTGCTATATTGTTTTCTTTTTAGTTTTTCAGTGTAATACAGGTGAAAATCACAAAAGGAGTAAAAAATGCTTAAAATGAAGAAAATATGAAGACTTCGTGATTTTGACGCCAAGACCCGGGCTTCCCCTCTGCAGAATGGACATGATGCCTTCATACGAATCTCTCTCGAGTCAAGACAAAGTGGTAACCCCAAGACTGAACCACATATCGAACCACAACTGCTAGAAGATAGTGGTCTGCTCAGCAACTGCATAAAACTTTGCGGGGGCATATCGCGGGCTACAAAATGACTTATGGGACCCATAAATAGTGAATTTTGAGTATATCGACGAGAGGAAAAGGATTATAAGGTCAACATGGCCAGTGCCCAACTTTGGCAAGGCATGTGCCCCGATGAATCTTCTGGAAAATAATTTTGCGTGCTAGACACTCCTTTGACAAGCACGGCCCATGCCCACAGACAGACACGAACCGTGCCGACTGACACTGACAGATGCGGCCCAATGCTGACTGACATACGAGTTCTCTTTCCTCCTAGACAAGCACGACCTCATGCCCTGACATGGCACGACATGTGCCAAAGTCTGGACTTGCCTATATAAGGAGCTAATCTCCTTCATTCCAACTCGCTCAGAGGCTAGCTCATTTTCCCCTCCTTTTCTTTAGTATAGTTTGTTTCTCTCAAGAGCCATTTGGCGTTTATGTTTTTGTAATCAAGTTTATATGAACAGTAACTTAAGTAGTTTTTGCAAAGTATTTGTCTATGAATATTTCTTCTTCTCTTAAAAAAATCATTGAATCTATGTTGGCTAAACTCTTATACTTACTTGGGAAGTAAGAAACCCTTGGTGGGTTGGTAAGTGACTTTATAAACTAGCTTAAGGTGTCACTACAACCAAAAGGGGTTTTTAGGACCTTTCGTGTGGGACGCTGTTAAAATAGTGTCTTAAAAAACTATCTAATAGGACAATGAGTGTTTAGGGTCCTATTATACTATATGGAGTTAAACCTGTGTCCTAAAAAACTATGTAATAGGACGGATGAATATTTAGGGTCCTATTATCATATAACCTAATAGGACGCTTAGTATTTGGGGTCCTAATAAAGTACATTATAGGACGTTTAGTAGTTAATGTCTTATTATGTGGTAATGTAATAGGACACTTGATCATTGAGGGTCTTATTAAAGTATAACCTTATAGGACACTTGGAATTTCAGTTATAAAAGATCAGTGTAATAGGACCCTTATTTGTCGGAGTCGTATGGTAACATAACTTAATAGGACACTTGATATTTAAGTCACAAAAGTTCAGTGTAATAGGACTCTTATTTGTTAGAGTCGTATTATAACATAACTTAATATGACACTTAGGGCTTGTTTGTTTTAAAAAAAACATCTTAATA
>JBCNJP010007081.1:0-16142 GCA_039602395.1 Deinandra increscens subsp. villosa | reverse complement strand
CTGTCACACCCCCCTCCGCCGCCCCCTGCCAGGTGCGGGGGAGGGCGTGGGACCGGCTGTCCGCATCAGTTCCCGAGGCACCAACTAAATACGACATACAAGCACACACAACGGACATCCAGTCCTCACAATGAAACTCTAGGACGACTCTAAATGAGGATGCACTAAGCACCTCCTAGCCGACCTATAGAATCGATAGCCACCGGATATGACCCAGGACTGAACATACAAAAGATACATTGACAAACGGAAACATAGTCATAACAGGTCTACAGAAACAAACGTTATTTGTTTATCATACAGAGCCCTATTTATAGTTACAACAACCATGGAAAGTCCATATTCAGAATAGATCCACACCTACACTTGCTTACCTGCAACATAAGTCAATCACACAAAGTCAACAACATAGTTGTTGGTGAGTCGTAACTACCATCATTACATTAACAGTTTTCAACACATACAGGTTATAAATCTATCATGCCGCACCCAAGGTCAACACTCAGATACTCTACGGGTACGTTGCGCTTAGCCGAACACCCTCTACGAGTAGTTTTTAAGTTCAACATATAAGCACATATTCCCCCTAGTAAACTAATACTAGAGGATCCGGGTGAATATGGATCGTTCAACTATAACGGCCGTCATAATCTCTTATATGCCTAGTGGTCTCAACCTTAATGACCAGAAAGTCTATAATGACCCACACAGGGCATTCCGACTAACAGTGTTCGACATGATAATCATAACAGATATAACAGATACATTAGAACAGAAATGTGATCTCAAACAGTTAACTAATGAGGGAAGTCAGAGGACTCACAGAATTGAAGTCAGAAACAAGTTTCAACATGGATTGCAATCCAAGATTCGCTAGAATAGCCTATCTTCAGTGTCTAGCAACCTATCATACGTTATCATGTGTATATGTGTCATATACAATGCTAATGTGTCCATAAATCATCTGAGGTTCGAAGTACTACAAATTACAGTTGCTAGATCAAGCGGTTCAGCTTTTGGTTCATCTAAAATTTTGCCAAACATTCTGTCATTTTCCTTCATAGGCGTACCGCCTGGAAATTTACATTTCTGGGCGGTACGCGTCAAATGGTAATCCGAGTTCCTGATTTCAAATCCGGGCGTACCGCTCTGATCTATATATTTCTGGGCGGTAAGCTGTAATCTGGTATTCTGGTTACTGTTTTTGGTTTTCAGGGCGTACCGCTTTGCATGTACCCAACTTGGGCGGTACGCCCCCAACCACGTTTTGGGGCCCGACTATTTTGTCTTTTAGTGACAATTTTCGTATTTTGACGTTTTTGGGTCAAATTCGCTACTGGATCAGTAGAGTACCTTAATGGGGATTGATTAAAGGTTCATTTATGGTCTAAATTCTAAACCAAAGCATAACCCCAATTTCCGAGCTTTCCATTTAGGGTAAGTTTCATTGTTTCGAACCCCGTTTTACCCACGTATAATTAGGAACAGGTTCCTTATGGTTAGATGACCCATTTTCTTTTTAGAAACACTGATCAACTCTGGGTTCATGTGATCTTAACTTATAAAGTTTCCATTTATGGAAAGAAATCAACATGCATGCATAGAAGGGTTGTACCTTGTGAAGGGATTCTTGTACAATTGAACCTTCTGATTTCTTTGCTTCCTTAGGCACCCAATCAAGCTCTCTAAAGCAGATTCATGGCTGCATGTATGATCCATGATCATATTATGAGAGTATGATCATAAAGAATCCTTACATAGCTTTCTTATTCAAAGTTCAAGACATTCTTACCTTGACTATACTTGAATTCAGTTTCTACACCATTGATTCATCTCCCAAGTATGCTCACACCACTGAGTTGATGAGAATTCAAGAAATGGGTGAGGGTTACATCAATTTCACATAGTCTTGATATAAGAATGGTGATTAGAAAGTTACCTTTGATGAATAATCCTTCCACAAGACCCTTAGACTGGAAAGAGATGGCAACAGAGCTCAGGGACAGTAATGAAGGGGTTCAGGTCGGAATGAGCAGAAATCTACAAGTGTACAATGGCTATAAAGGCCAAATTCCTTGTTTGTAACGAACTGGAATCGAGGCGTACCGCCCCAAAGTGTCCCGTCTGGGGCGTACCGCCCGATTTTTGGGGCTCGGGTATGCGGAGATCCGATGGGTGCCGCAACCCGACCCGTTTACCAAACGGGTCGCGTACCGCCTAGGATTTCCTAATCCTAGGCGTACCGCCTCAAATTGTGATTCAGCAACTTTTGAATATTTTTCATTTGAAAATTCCAGCTCGGATGAACGTTTTGAACACAGAGGTTACATTCTCTCCCCCTTAAAGGAATTCCGTCCCGGAATTCGTTAAGCGTTAATTGAATAACTGGGGGTATTTTCTTCTCATGTCTACTTCAGATTCCCATGTATATTCGGGACCGCGTCTAGCGTCCCACTTGACTTTCACCATTGGAATCCTTTTCTTGCGTAGCTTCTTTGTGATCCGTTCCACTATTTCAATGGGCTGTTCTGTGAAATTCAGCTTTTTATCGATTTTGATTTCTTTTAACGGAACCGCGAGAGCTTCATCTACCATACACTTCCGTAGATTCGACACATGAAACACATCGTGAACTCCGCTAAGTTCCTCAGGCAATTCTAGTTGATAAGCCACCTCGCCGACTCTTGATATTATCTTGAAAGGTCCGATATACCGTGGGCTCAATTTCCCTCTTTTGCCAAAACGAATTATACCCTTCCAAGGTGATATTTTCAACATCACCATGTCTCCCTCTGCAAATTCAAGTGGCCTCCTACGCCGATCTGCGTAACTCTTTTGTCGGTCCTGAGCGGTTTTAAGCCTTTTACGGATCTCTCTTACCTTTTCAGTAGTTTCCATTATCAGTTCAGGTCCTGTAAGTTGGCCTTCTCCCACTTCAGACCAACACACTGGTGTTCGACATTTCCTGCCATATAATGCTTCAAACGGTGCCATTTGAATGCTAGTGTGGTAGCTATTATTGTATGAGAATTCGGCTAGTGGAAGATGATCATCCCAGCTACCACCAAATTCTATAACACAAGCTCTCAGCATATCTTCTAACGTTTGAATTGTTCTCTCGCTTTGCCCATCAGTTTGGGGATGATAAGCTGTGCTAAACTTTAGTTTGGTTCCCATTGCTTCTTGAAAGCTTTGCCAAAAATGAGAAGTGAATCTAGTATCTCTATCAGAGATAATAGACTTCGGCACTCCGTGCTTAGATATGATTTCGTTTACAAACAGCTTTGCGAGTTGCTTCCCATTGTAAGTTTCTGCCATTGGTAAGAAGTGAGCAGATTTTGTCAAACGGTCCACGACTACCAAAACGGCATCGTTCCCGCTTCTAGTCTTTGGAAGTTTTGTCACGAAATCCATGGTAATTTCTTCCCATTTCCATTCAGGGAGTTCTATTTGCTGAAGACACCCGGCAGGCTTCTGATGTTCAGCTTTTACTTGTAAGCAAATTGGACATTTTTCAACATAGGCAGCAATTGCCTTTTTCATTCCTGGCCACCAATAATTAGCTCTCAAATTCTGGTACATTTTGTCGCCTCCTGGATGAAGCATGTACTTAGACTTGTGAGCTTCTCGAAGGATTACATCGCGTAGACCTCCTTCCTTAGGCACCCATATACGTTTGCCTAATCTAAGGATGCCCTCCTGTGACAATCCGTCTTTTCAGGTCTTTTCCTGATTTAAATAAACTTAAACTGATATAAATGTCGTGAGAACATTTACTTTAATTGATATAAATATTGTGTGAACATTTATGTGTTGACTGTGTCGACCTTAGCAAATTAGGGTTTTGTATAACCATCACTATACGAGCATGCACTTAAGTCTAGACGTTTTATCTTCTATGATTTTATGTAAATCGTAGGTCGCGATTAATGAGAGCATTCTGTCATTTCATGTGACGAGTTAAGTTATGATTCTATGTGATATATGTATATATATTCACATGTTATTCTATGAATTTATGTGACAACGTGTCACGTGATTCTACGTACTATTTTATGATTTCATGTGGGTTTAAACATATAAGTATAGATTTAAATCTATGATATTATGTGAATTATTATTCTATGATTTTACGTGAACTTAAAATAAATAATTACGAGTTAATATTTATTATCTAATGTGATTATCTAAAGTTTATGTTTTATAAACGTCACGCGTTAATCATGTGTTGATTTATATCAGTTAGTCATCATCCTAGTTAGTTCCTTTGACCCCATTAGCTCAAATTACCTAGCCCAAACTTTGAGGGGTTAACCTTGTTAACTTTTAAAGTTAATTCTATTCATTTAAACTTGCAAGGACCAACCTTGCAATTTTAGAAAGTTGGTATTCATGTTGTAACTTGTACGGAGGACCATTCCTGTCATTTCTTTTAACTCGATTTGGTGTCCATTCTATAACCATCGGCCGTTCAATTCAACCCGACGTCCGTCCACGAGAATAACCGAAGCTTTTATTCGCATGATCAATTCAATCAGTTACAATTAAACATCCATCAATTATTCAGGTATCAACAATCCTTTTTTTTTCTTCTAATCATTCGAACACCGACCAACAGCCCAATTTTCTCTCGAGGCGCCCTCTCTCTTTTCGTTTTTCCGGCGACCCAAACACCACCGAACCACCGTTGTTCCACCACTGTAACACCACCATTCAAGCGCTGTTGTGATCGTCGAGCGACCAGAAGCATCTAGGATCGGATTGAGTTTGGAATTCGATGGCGACGGGTACGAGTTCGAGTTCAACTCGGTTCGATTTCTACGTCAAAACACATCAACATCACATCTCCGACTCGAGGTAATACTTAAACTATGTTCTCGCTTCATTCCTAAGTCTCTGTTCACATTTTCACAAAATTCCGGCGACCGGAGTAGGGTTCCGGCGAGTTGGATGGGTATGGGGAGGAGGATGACCCGACGGAGTCGGGTTATATACTGTCGTTCCGGTTTATAACTCAAGTGGGTCAGTTGGCCCAGCGGTTAGGTTGCGCGTATTCGTCCTAGAGGTCGCGGGTTCGAAACTCGGCCTCCGTGTTTTTCAATTTTTTTCCTCCCTGTGACCCGATCCTGCCTACTGCTACTGCATATAACTGTTACAGTTGGGTTCTTAACCAAACAGGAGACGCAGTCCAATGGTTGGAGCATTCGTTTATGTGTGAGAGGTCGCGGGTTTGAAACCGGGCGACCTCAGTTCCTTCTGATTTCTTTTTGTTTGTAATTTTGAAGCATTCGGTCAACTAAAACTTGTTTAAAACGATTTCTTGAGAAGGTCTAAACACGTAGAAATATAACTTGGGCTATTAAATCCCGTAAACTATACTTTGAATATTAAACACGTTTAACTTATCATTTTAAATTGAAATATAGTTCTACTATTTACATATACATATTGGTTTAAGAATTCCGGGTTTTTACATAAAAGGTAAAATATATATATTATACGTAGATTAATATATATAAACATATAACGTTGGTTTGTTGAAACGACTAGATAATTTTAAGTGAACTTATATATATATATATATATATATATATGTATCTCGTTTTGTAATCTCATTATTAGCGTCATTTGCACGTTTGGATTATATATGGTATATATATAATTATTTTGGATATTTGAACTTAGAATATATATATATATATATATATATGTATATATATTTGATATATATTATTTTTCGTGTCTTTTCGATAATCGCTCGGTTTCGGTGAAACGTGTCATCCTCGACTTGTTTAGGGACTTCACAATAATTTGTTTTCATCGTTTACCTTAGACTTAGTTGACTTAGTTGTTTTATTTGAACACACACTTATACATGTATGCTCGTTAGGTGATTGACTTCTTTCGCAAGACCCGTTCTTGCTATATGTCGTATTGCTTAACTGGAATTTTTGCTGTGCAACCTAAGGTGTGTTTCACGGCCCCATTTTACTGTTTTAATCCTGTTGGGGGAGATTAACATGCATGCAAACATTTGAACTATTAGATAATTATATCACCTGAATGATAGTGGCACACTTATTGAAAAGTCCTCACTTTTAGAGTTACTGTCAATGTGACATCAGCGGGAACTTATTTAGTAGATCTACTGGGTTTGACAGCCCCACCCGGGTCAGTCGCGCTGACTCGATTGGATATCGAACGGGTGTTATAAACTTCTTAGTCTTAACGAGGCACAATTGAACTGTCGAGCTTCAGTAACTGGATAGCTAGTTTATCTAGTCAAACGTGCACTGATTTCTTGAAAATAGCCTAGCTAGCTATTGATATATTATCTGGAATTTTAAACTGAACTTGAACTGTTGTTGAACAGTCAACCTTGAACTGAACTTGAACTGTCGATGAACAGTTTTTTTACACTGAACCGAGACTGTTGTTGGACAGTCGATTTACATTAAACTGGAACTGGTTATGAATTGATAAACCTGTGAACTCACCAACCTTTGTGTTGACACTTTTTAGCATGTTATTTCTCAGGTTGCGGATGTTCGGGTATCACGAGTACGCATGCATGAGACTTTGAAATCCTTTTAGTGATTTTGAATAAGCCACGTCACCTTGGGTGACGATGTTTTTACATAAAACAATTTAATTGTATTTACGCTTCCGCAATTGTAACACTCTGAATTTATATTTTAATGAAATATGAAACATTTTTATTAATCATTGGTCGTTTGGTGTAACTAATGGACTGCGATCCTGGTTTGTCACGCTCCCTGTGGCGCGTAACCGCGCGTGGGAATTTTGGGGGTGTGACAGATTGGTATCAGAGCCATTGGTTACAGCGAACTAAGATTCGTCTTAGACTGTAACTGTTTTGCATTAGTTGCACTTAACATTTTTCTCATGCATCGTGATACTTACTCCTACACGTACCTGGTTTACGATTTGTCGTTTACATCATCCAAATCCATATACTCACGGCAACGAGCCGGTTAGTCTTAAGTCATTTTTCTTAACCTCTCTGGGTCGTGTACCTCTTGGTTAACCTCTATGGACGACGAGACGTTGAATCAGATCAGAGGATCACATCTTCACTCTCAATGAGTCGTTTGCTGTTCGGGATTATTCTAGACTGAAGACTGAGCGTAGTACCCAAACATTGGACGAGTGCTTACATAGGAAGGTAATGTGATACCTCTTCTGGTTCTTAAACTTTTCCCAAAACTTAGGAGGTTTTTGTTATACCTGCCTTGCATATACTGCTTAAACTCTCATGTTCAGGGAACGTAATCGTGGCGTACTACTAGTGCGATCATTCAACTTCAGTAGTGGCAACATTGTGTGAATTCAAGTGGTTGCATATGGAGCACTTGTATCTGCGTCCGTTATCCTGATCTTTTCGCATTTGCCTTGATCTTTTAAGAAATCCCTCTTCTCAATTTTGTCGCTTTGTGCATCAAGATAACACGACTTGGGAACAACTCTTATGACCTCAAAGGTACCTGATGTGGGCCGACTAAGTTTTATCTTTATGTACTGGATTGTGATCAAGTCGGTATGCGTGATAAACCCTATTCAGATCCTATTGAGCTAAATTTCTGGCTGACTCGCTTCGGGTGGGTCAGTTCACTCTCAAAACTTGTCTCTTTAACAAATTATGGTCAAGATAACCCTGAGTTTGTGACCACATTCTTGATACCCACATTGTGAATATCTCATATGTACTCCACCATACCTGGTAGCTGAAGTAAGAGGAACTAGGGTGATCATATAAAGTAAATCACAGTTACGGGTGCACACGTAAATGTAATTTGCAGTATATGGAAATCCTAGAGAATCCTACTAGGCAAGCCAATGGTCATATTGGGACCAAATTCCTGTAATTTTTTTTTTCTATTTCTTGTGGCATTGAATGTTGAACATGTTGAACTCAACCAAATGATCAAAGTCATCTATCTTTGTAAATGTTATCGTGTATGATCTTATCTATCCTATATATGGATTCTAATCCTTTCGAGAAATCTTTTGAAATATATTATGAATGCTAGTCTTGAAGGGACATCGTTTCACTCGTGTACTTTGATGACAAGTTTTTCTTGACAACGAAAACTCTTGACAAAATTTTCGACTGCCTTTGATTTATCTTGAATCATAACCCTACTTTTACGATCTTATCTACGACATCAACCCTTGGGCACTCTTACAATTGTGAGACAGTTAGGTAAACCTTAACCAGACGAATACCAAGGCAACATTTAATAAACCAAAGGGATAAAGTATATACTCCGAGCATTGGAACATATCTTTGACCGAAAAGTATTCTGAAGTTTCTTTCTCTAGTCGTTTACTCCCTGATAATACTTGCACCAACAGCTTCGTCCCGCGAACATCATTTTCCCTAATAGGGTAATGTTAGTGAAAAGCCTTCCTGATGTTCAAACTCATGACTTCCAAGTTTAACGTAGTGAGTACTCCGATTGACCTTTTAAACCTGTGCGATTGGTTTTTGTCTGCATGATTCAAACCTTTTACGATCTAACAACCAACAATTTCTGATTCTCGTGCTTTTGTAATCCTTTATGTCCTAGATAAGCTTCTAAGCTTTGAACCGGAAGGTGTTACACTTTTGGTTAGCTTTTCTACTAGTTAACACCATTGATGATAAGACTACCTTGTGCTTCAATTGCAGTAACAATACCAAGATTTTTATGGAAACCCTATTTACACCCATCAAGCGTGAATTTCTTGTTATTTACAGCTAATTGTACCATCGACCTGCGTTTTCCCTTCTTACATTTCCTAATGCTCCTGCCCTAACAACCATTGATAAATATTTGGTACACGGATCCTCATCGTCCTTTTCAGAAAACTTTCATTGATGAACCCCCAGCTTGAACTTAAACCTTTTGGCCTGGTTAAAGTATTGATCGTCTTCAAATTTGAAGCGTTATGATATTCGCACTACGCGTGCCAAACTCTCGACGATCTTCGCTAGAATGGAGAACCTTATGCATCTTACTGATATTGTGAATGGAAATACCTATACCTTTTGTTTATACAACGGATTAAGGTTTTAATCTCTAGCCCCTTTTACATTCAAGCTTATGGGAGGAACTTGAAGTCCTTTATTTTTGATGAAAATATCCGGTGTGGTTTGACTAATAGCTAGTAAAGGTAGGTTGCTAGTACACTTTCAAGGTGCTGGTAGTGTGGTGGGTTAGCTGCGGTACACCCTATATATAAACATTAGTGGCACGTTGAATGTGAGAGCGGTACCAGACCAAGGATTGACTTTAGAGTCATACGCAGGAGCCTCATCTTGAGAAACTTCATCTAACAGGACTACGTCCTCGACAAAACTGCTTGATGCTACTTTCTCCGAGATTACAGATATCCCTTATGTATTTCTACCAAAAGAGACAAGCCCGAAGTAATCAAACTCCGTGCTTTTAGAAAACTCTCATACGTGTTTACTGACTCAGATGAACATCAACGATTTGAAAACCAGAGATTTTTTTCCTTCTTATTAATGACAAACCGCATGATCGAATGAACCACTCCAACTTTTGGAAGCATGTGTCAGAAGTAGATCGGGTTTTGTTTGAGGGATACTACTTTTGGGTCGATTGCCTGTTTTTATAAACCCTCTGGCATTCACTTAGGTGATAGCCCCGACCCTTTTCTATGGAACACCCGATTTGATCTTCTGACCCGCGGTAAACATGCACTAAACCCTAGCAAAAATGCATATATACCGGCAACCCAAGCTAAAGCCACTTTTGAGCATTCTGATGTTTTTATTTCGCGGACACCCTTTTTATAACACCTTCGTGCTGTATCTTACTTTTGAAAACCATTTGAATCGATGTTTTGACAAGAAAGGAATCATGACGCATGAAGCGCAGGGACATCAAGGAGAATGGGCATGCCGGTGAACTTAAACAATGAAGATTTCCCTAACGAGACGTTTACTCTATTGGATTGTATAACCGTTGACACGTTCATTTCGATATCTATTTACACGAATTCTTTGTCGAATCCTGTCAAGCACGTTGTATATTTCTCTCTGAAATTTATACCATCCATTACGTTATTTGCATCCTCCCTGCTAGTATCTTCACCAGCGACAGTTTGAACCCACATGTCGTTCTTCGAATGTGTAATTGCGACTATCAAAATCTTGATATCCCATCGATTACCAGAGTTCACGAAGTAAACCGTTGGCGCTTTTCATCTTAATTTGTTATTCTCATGCTTGATGCCATGCGTATTCCTGCAGAGCACTCTTCGATATTTGGTACCTCATAGTTACTCTTTTATTTTGTTAGATCTTCACTTTAAATTTTTGGATTATTTAGCAAGGTGTGCATGGTGATATGTTGTATGATACTGAACCCCAACTTGAATTCGAACCTAATCGTCTATGTGATTTCTTGAATAATTCTTAACAGAATCGAGTATTTTTTTTAAACAAACTGCTACGTGTTACCTTTTAGATGGAAATGGGCTTTTGATTAGATTTCTCTTTGGACCTCGGTCCTTTTGTCACAAAATCAGTGAGTTACCAGTTATATCTTAGTATGTGAGAAACTGTTGAACCGTTTTAATCATGATAAATAGTTTGTTTGCTTCTGATCCTCTCACGAGAATTGTTTATATAACATACATCTTTATGCATGCTAAAATTCGAGAATCTAATCCTATGTTTAGGGTGTATAAATTGATTAACCATTCAAGTGCTGGTATATAAGGTGCTGTGGTAAAACCTTCATGATAGGTTGCATGCTAGTACACTTTGACCGTATCAAACTTTAAAAGAAACTCGTATGATATCTAAATCATTATTGCATGAAATGTGAATTTGAATGTTACTATGAATCGTGTGAACATAATTGGCCATAACCTCATAAAGTATTAAATGAACCAACGGGTCCTCATGGTAACTTGATCAGTCTTGTGTAATTCTATGCTAGTTGCTAACTCCTAGGTAAAATCTAGACGTTTACATTTTCATTACACGATGAGTCTATTAAACGTACTCCGATTGACCTGATGCACATACAATCTTCTCATACTCAAATTTCTTTCTCTTTGATTTACCTGGGTTATTGGTGAATACGAATTCCTTAACTGAAAACGAGACACGACGTGGGAACCTCACTCCCAGCATTGGGTACAATAGCTGGAAGCTACTCGGACGTATCATGATTCTTCTTCGTATGGAAATTCTGATTTTAGATTCTTATATTATAGTGTCACTCTATTCGGCCTGGTCACACGACACGATTCCTGTATTATATTTGTACAACTCTTCTCGTAAGAGAACGCCCGATAAGAAATCATTTTCTATACTCTGTATTCGAATTCCTTTCGAAAACCTCTAAACATTTGACATCTCCTCAACATCGGGTACACATTCTTGATCATAACATCAATCACTCCATTTGGAGTAGGAAACCTGAATTCGTTCGATATGTTGCTGTTAATTCGACTCTTCAAGCAATTGTCACTGATTTAAATTTCGGGACGAAATTCTTTCAACAAGGGGATGATGTGACGACTGAGATTTTTTTTCTTTTCTTTTTCTTTGTGTCTAGCTCATTAACTTTTACCGCGTTACATAATTTTCGAGGACGAAATTCTTTCAACAAGGGGATGATGTGACGACTGAGATTTTTTTTTCTTTTCTTTTTCTTTGTGTCTAGCTCATTAACTTTTACCGCGTTACACAATTTTCGAGGACGAAAATTCTTCAACAAGGGGATACTGTGACAATCCGTCTTTTCAGGTCTTTTCCTGATTTAAATAAACTTAAACTGATATAAATGTCGTGAGAACATTTACTTTAATTGATATAAATATTGTGTGAACATTTATGTGTTGACTGTGTCGACCTTAGCAAATTAGGGTTTTGTATAACCATCACTATACGAGCATGCACTTAAGTCTAGACGTTTTATCTTCTATGATTTTATGTAAATCGTAGGTCGCGATTAATGAGAGCATTCTGTCATTTCATGTGACGAGTTAAGTTATGATTCTATGTGATATATGTATATATATTCACATGTTATTCTATGAATTTATGTGACAACGTGTCACGTGATTCTACGTACTATTTTATGATTTCATGTGGGTTTAAACATATAAGTATAGATTTAAATCTATGATATTATGTGAATTATTATTCTATGATTTTACGTGAACTTAAAATAAATAATTACGAGTTAATATTTATTATCTAATGTGATTATCTAAAGTTTATGTTTTATAAACGTCACGCGTTAATCATGTGTTGATTTATATCAGTTAGTCATCATCCTAGTTAGTTCCTTTGACCCCATTAGCTCAAATTACCTAGCCCAAACTTTGAGGGGTTAACCTTGTTAACTTTTAAAGTTAATTCTATTCATTTAAACTTGCAAGGACCAACCTTGCAATTTTAGAAAGTTGGTATTCATGTTGTAACTTGTACGGAGGACCATTCCTGTCATTTCTTTTAACTCGATTTGGTGTCCATTCTATAACCATCGGCCGTTCAATTCAACCCGACGTCCGTCCACGAGAATAACCGAAGCTTTTATTCGCATGATCAATTCAATCAGTTACAATTAAACATCCATCAATTATTCAGGTATCAACAATCCTTCTTTTTTTCTTCTAATCATTCGAACACCGACCAACAGCCCAATTTTCTCTCGAGGCGCCCTCTCTCTTTTCGTTTTTCCGGCGACCCAAACACCACCGAACCACCGTTGTTCCACCACTGTAACACCACCATTCAAGCGCTGTTGTGATCGTCGAGCGACCAGAAGCATCTAGGATCGGATTGAGTTTGGAATTCGATGGCGACGGGTACGAGTTCGAGTTCAACTCGGTTCGATTTCTACGTCAAAACACATCAACATCACATCTCCGACTCGAGGTAATACTTAAACTATGTTCTCGCTTCATTCCTAAGTCTCTGTTCACATTTTCACAAAATTCCGGCGACCGGATTAGGGTTCCGGCGAGTTGGATGGGTATGTGGAGGAGGATGACCCGACGGAGTCGAGTTATATACTGTCGTTCCGGTTTATAACTCAAGTGGGTCAGTTGGCCCAGCGGTTAGGTTGCGCGTATTCGTCCCAGAGGTCGCGGGTTCGAAACTCGGCCTCCGTGTTTTTCTATTTTTTTCCTCCCTGTGACCCGATCCTGCCTACTGCTACTGCATATAACTGTTACAGTTGGGTTCTTAACCAAACAGGAGACGCAGTCCAATGGTTGGAGCATTCGTTTATGTGTGAGAGGTCGCGGGTTTGAAACCGGGCGACCTCAGTTCCTTCTGATTTCTTTTTGTTTGTAATTTTGAAGCATTCGGTCAACTAAAACTTGTTTAAAACGATTTCTTGAGAAGGTCTAAACACGTAGAAATATAACTTGGGCTATTAAATCCCGTAAACTATACTTTGAATATTAAACACGTTTAACTTATCATTTTAAATTGAAATATAGTTCTACTATTTACATATACATATTGGTTTAAGAATTCCGGGTTTTTACATAAAAGGTAAAATATATATATTATACGTAGATTAATATATATAAACATATAACGTTGGTTTGTTGAAACGACTAGATAATTTTAAGTGAACTTTATATATATATATATATGTATCTCGTTTTGTAATCTCATTATTAGCGTCATTTGCACGTTTGGATTATATATGGTATATATATAATTATTTTGGATATTTGAACTTAGATATATATATATATATATATATGTATATATATTTGATATATATTATTTTTCGTGTCTTTTCGATAATCGCTCGGTTTCGGTGAAACGTGTCATCCTCGACTTGTTCGGGACTTCACAATAATTTGTTTTCATCGTTTACCTTAGACTTAGTTGACTTAGTTGTTTTATTTGAACACACACTTATACATGTATGCTCGTTAGGTGATTGACTGCTTTCGCAAGACCCGTTCTTGCTATATGTCGTATTGCTTAACTGGAATTTTTGCTGTGCAACCTAAGGTGAGTTTCACGGCCCCATTTTACTGTTTTAAATCCTGTTGGGGGAGATTAACATGCATGCACTATACATTTGAGACTAATTAGACTAATATATATCACCTGAATGATAGTGGCAGCACTTATATGACAAAGTCCTTCACTTTGGTAGAGTTACTGTCAATGTGACGATTAGCGGGAACTTATTTAGTAGATACTACTGGGTTTGACAGACCCCACCTGGGTCAGTCGCGCTGGCACGATTGGATATCGAACGGGTGTTATAAACGTCCTAGACACAACAAGGCACAACTGAACTGTCAAACTGTAAGCAACTGGATAGCTTCGGTGATCTAGTCAAACGTGCGAATGATTTCATGAAAATAGCCTAGCTAGCTATTTGATATATTATCTAGTGATTATGCTCTTACAACTTGACTATTGCTGAATAGTCAATCTTAAACTCAACTTGATTGTTGTTGAACAGTCAACCTTGAACTGAACTTGAACTGTCGATGAACAGTTGATTTACACTGAACCGAGACTGTTGTTGGACAGTCGATTTACATTAAACTGGAACTGGTTATGAACTGATTAAACCTGTGAACTCACCAACCTTTGTGTTGACACTTTTTAGCATGTTATTTCTCAGGTTGCGGATGTTCGGGTATCACGAGTACGCATGCATGAGTACTTTGAAAACCCTTTTAGTGATCTTTGAACAAGCCACGTCACCTTGGGTGACGATGTTTTTACATTAAAACAATTTAATTGTATTTACGCTTCCGCAATTGTAACACTCTGAATTTATATTTTAATGAAATATGACAACATTTTTATTAATTATTGGTCGTTTGGTGTAACTAATGGACTGCGATCCTGGTTTGTCACGCTCCCTGTGGCGCGTTACCGCGCGTGGGATTTTTGGGGGTGTGACAGGTGGAAACCAAAGCCAGTCAAAGTAGCCTCAAGGAAACCCCAATCAATAGTGTCATAGGATTTTTGGATGTCAATCTTAAAAGCACTACGCGGGGGACCCCACTCCCGATGATAGTTATGCATAAGCTCTTGAGTAAGCAAAATGTTATCCGAGATCCTCCTTCCCAGAATAAAAGCAGACTAATTGATATCAACAATGTTTTCAAGCTCAGTCTTAATAGATCAGCCACAATCTTGCTAATGCACTTATAAATAATATTACAACACGAGATAGGCCTGTAATCAGTAATCTTCCCTGGGGTTGACACTTTAGGAACCAGAGCAATAATAGTGTGATTCAGCTCATTCAGTAATTTACCAGTAACAAAAAATCATTAACAGCAAGGCAGACTTGTTTACCGACAATAGACCATGCCTTCTTAAAAAGAGCAGCAGTGAAACCATCCGGACCAGGGGCCTTATTATCATTCATTGAGAAAATAGTATCCCTTATCTCTTTATCATTAACCGGCCGAACCATGTGACTAGCCGACACTAGATCAAGTTTTCTGATAAAGAGATTCGGGGAAACAGACATATCAATAGCACCCGCATAGCCCAGGAAAGCCTCATAGTGACTAACAAAAGCAGTAGGAACAGACTCCCCCTCATGTTTATTACCCAGCACAACCATAATCAAATTAATACGACCCCTCTGATTTCTGTTTTTCAAGGGACGCGTGAAAGAAAGTCGTATTAGAGTCACCCGTAGCTAGCCAATGTACTTTAGATTTTTGTTTCAGAAAACATTCCTTATCAAGAGAACATATCCGGAACTCATCCAGGCAACGACGTTCCTCATCTCTCAAACTATCATCCATCAGGTTATTATCAAGTGCTTGTTGAATCTCATCTAGTCTCTTGCGACTAGCAGCCACCCTCTCATGTAAGTTACCCTACATGTAGAGTAATTTTCTTAAAGGAGATTTCAGCAATTTCAACTTTTTTGCCACACAAAATTGATGAACCCCACTAATATTCGCATCCCAACTAGCCTCAACCACCTCCAAAAAACCCCTTTTTCCCATCAGAAAATTAGCAAACTTAAACGGGTTCGGTTTGCCTTTCGTGGTAGGTTGAAGACGTAAAACACAAGGACAGGGTCCGAGATCCTGTATGGCTGGAAAATAGCAGAAGCCGCCGGGATATCATCAATGAACAC
>JBCNJP010007080.1:0-10000 GCA_039602395.1 Deinandra increscens subsp. villosa | reverse complement strand
GTTGCTTTATATATTGATTATATTTTTTTGTCTGCGATTTGTCTGTCATTCAGCAATCCCAAAGTTGCTTTTTTATTTGATCAAATAAACTAAGGAAAAAAGAATTTTTTTTTGCTCTATAAAGATTGTTAAGAGACCTCTGGTGTGAAAAAAGTACTAGCCATTAAAGATATGCATAAAAAGTTTATCTCTCCAGAGTCAAATTAAGCAAAAAGAAGAGGTAGTACTATGCTTAAGTTCTCATTTGAACCTAACCGTATTTATGTTCATATATATATATATATATATATATATATATATATATATATATATATATATGGGAGTGTTTTTATTAGTGAAATGGTAGACACGCGAGACTCAAAATCTCGTGCTAATGAGCGTGGAGGTTCGAGTCCTCTTCAAGGCATAATATTGAGAATGCTCATTGAATGAGCAATTCAATAAGAGAGCTCGGATAGCAATACCGATTCGATCCGAGCTCTCTTGGAATAAGTTCGACAGCGGATCACGAAATCTTGGTCATCTTCTCTATCTAATGAATGGGGAGTCTGCTTTAAAATTTCAAATCGTCCGCCCTGCACCCACCCCTCGAGTATATGCTTCAACAGGAATCACACAAGGGTTATTATAGGCATCAAGGAGCTAAATGAAATATGTTCTTTTTATACATATGTTTATAAAAAAGCACTTACCTGAGTTTCCTTTTTTACAAAATAGGAGAGAAACAAAAATACCAATTGCAAGTTTTTGATTCAGATATCATTATAGACAGCACTAACAAGGATAAAGTCACAACATTATATTTATAAAAAGAAATTGATTAATCATCTGTAACATCTACGTATACCGCGTTTGCAATCAGCGAATGCATTCTTTGTTGTTAGGTCAAGAAAGAACCTTCAGATTTCGATCTAATACAACAATGCATGCATTAGTGATTCCAATTATTTGTTCTTTTTCGTTTATCGAATAAAATTTACTATTATTACTTGTTACTGGATGACTAACCAATTCTTTAATAGATAAAAAAAGATTCCAACAAAAACAAAAAGCGCATATACAACTATGAATAACAAATATTTATAGATCTCAAATCTACTTACAATTGCGGTAATATTCTAATCAATTTCGTGAATGATTAGAAACTAATTTATCAGATTCACATTTTACCTGATCCTTAGTTTATAGCCCTAAACTCATAATGGCGAGAAATTTATGATTTTCAATTCAATCATTTTCTATTGAATGGGACATTATTTTACATCGACAAACAAAAGATTGAACAACATCCATTTCACCCTATATATATATATATATATATATATATATATATATATATATATATATATATATGGGTTAGGTTCAAATGAGAACTTTTTGTTTTAAGACCACTACAATTCATGGGAGGGGGTTATATGTAAATACAACTAGTGGCTTAAAATGGTTCTCAAAAGTTCTCTCAACCAATTAGTTCTCAAATGATCCTCTCCCTATATATATATATATATACATATATATATATATATATATATAGATATATTATCCCAAAAGCCTTTTAACAGTTTATCTGTTCAAGATATTTCACGTATATGCATTTCCATAACAGTCCACGTATATATATCAATTCAATAACAATTTAACAGTTCAATATATCCATTAACAATCAGCACCTTAGTAATCTGATATATATCTACTCAAAGGTAATTCAACAGTTTAATACTTTAATAATTCAGATAGGCAACATTTCAGTTATAAATCATTTAGATGCATTTTATAACATTTGTATGTATATCAGCCCGAAAATATTTAAAACATTTAAAACATTTAAAACATTTAAGAGTGGGCTCATAGAACTCACCTTATTTCTTTAACCGGTTACTTGGACAGAACTCCCGCTGTGATTCCCAATTTAACCTAATTTGCGTATCGTATGGCGTTAACGCAAGGTTACACAATAAACACTTCCTATGTTTATTTTAATATCTTATTATCTTAATTATATTCAATTATTAAGTTTATCCCTTTTTAAAGGTCAAAATGACCAAAATGCCCTTTAGGCAGTTATCCTTTTCTTTTAATGATAATATGAAGACGCGCATTCTTATAAGTAAACGCTCACCCCGGGGTCGCCCATGGAGGTATGCCAGTTCCCAGCGGGGATTTATGCGACACCCTCGCTTTGCCAGAAACCCCAGTGTACAGGCCGCCTACCCTTCCGGTCCGCACGAACTTCTAAATATCCGATTAACTCGGTATTTTAAATACTTTAATATTTATCTAATTTAATTTTATATATTCTTATATTATATGAAAACATGTTATCATACCAAAGATCAAGCCCCCATACCCTCCGGATATATTATATTAAATAATCATATTTAGAAACCCTAATTTCCCGTTTTTCTCGTTTCTTTATCAAAACTCATTTTCTTTTCAAACCAACTTAGGGTATTATTCATTATAACATTTTATAATACCCTTTAAAATAGCAAAGCTTAATTCAACACCGTTTAGTCAATTTGGGCAGAACAACGTTACGAAAACCCTAATTTTGACCCGTTTACAAAACCCTTACCAAACCTTTTCCAGTTCTGAAAAAAACTTAGGGCTTTCTTAAAATACATTATTTTAGGATTACCTACAAAAATTCAGACCCTAATTCCCACCCGATCACCCAATTTCATCAGAACAAGTTCAAGAACCCTAATTTTTGCATAGTTTTAGATCTCTAATCTAGACATGATATTAACTGAAATTAACATGGGGCTATTGTAGAGCATACCTAGAAACGTAGGACTGCAGGAGATGGCCTTCTAATTCCTCACCGATTGCTTCAATTTTGCAGAAGAAAGTTCGGACGTGTTCTAGGGTTTTTGGGAGATGATTTTCGTGAATTGGTGCTCAAATCCGAAGGAATGGGGCTGCTATTTATACTGGGAGGGTCGCAGGAGGCTTAGCAACGTGTCCATGGTGATTAATCCTCGAATTTGACACGTTAGTGCCAGCAAAATCGAGCAAACTTGGGCTGCACGACGAACTCGTGGCTGATTCTGCGACCAGGAGTAGTCGCGTATCGCGATAGAAGGAGACAGGGGTCTCGCGACCCGCTACCCAAGTTTGGCATAATGATAGTTTTGGTCCCTCTATGTTTTATTTATAATTCAGCCCCCAGACTTCTACCAAACTATTATTTTATGCACCGAACAATTACAAAACATGTTAAATAAAGTTTCTAAGGCTCGAGACACTCTTGATAATATACGTATACATACGTATATATTTTTATATATATTTATATATATTTTTCGTTATTTACACCATTGGCCCTCTAACTTTACAATACTCATCTTTTTATGTACCGAATCACTTTAGGATACTTTTATAATATATTATAAGCCTCGTGGTGCTTATAAAAGTTATAGATACGTATAATATCCGTAAGTATTCATAACTTTACATAAATTACACTTTTAGCCCTTATACTTTTCCGTTAACTATTTAACTTGCATTTTCACACGTTTAACTAATCAAACATGTATTTACACATATATACTCATCAAACGAATATTTCACATGCATCCATACTATTCAAACATATTTTTACACATGTATCTAATATAAGATAATCACGTAAGGGCATTTTCTCCCGGTTACCAATCATTCCTATCATATAAATGTTTAGCTACGTTTTTCATGCCAATATCATATATATCAATTATCTTTGATATAAAACACATATTATTTTTATTTCCTTATGTCATTTTATCAATTAACACGTGTATCATTCATGCAATGTTATCGTTGATCGATTTATCACCCGGTAATGGGTAAACATGCATTTTCTACCAGTTTCATCATGTTTAGCTACCTAACACATATATCACCTGTATTATTCATAGTAGCTACGTATTCTATCAAATTTTGGGATGTTACACAACTTCTCTCAACGGGGATTATCACAATTGACTACGTAAGGTCAGCTGATAATATAGCGGATCCGCTTACTAAAGGCTTAAGCAGAGAGGCGGTATATAGGTCGTCAAGAGGAATGGGATTGAAACCCGTGAATGTATAATTCATATGAAGGAAAACCTAACATATGTGACTGGAGATCCCAAGATCTAGGTTCAATAGGACAACCTACTTGTATGAATTGAGGAGGTCACTGTGGGGGAAGTCATGGTATGACTACACCCAAAACTAAAAGGAAGTTTCCAAACTTCCAAACCCGTTCCTTTATTAAACAGTGACAGTGAGGATAACCTTCCAGCTTTTAATGATTCGAGGAATCACCTATGTGAGAGAGAAGTGGGGTCGCTTTGAAGAGAAATATGGGGCTAATTTCTTAAGACTCTCGCAGAACCAGGCAAGTGTTCAGGACCATAAAGGACACGACTATGAGGAGTTGATACTGTCAGGAAGAGTCATGTGTAAAGTGTATTGTCGCCTACACAAACGGCATCTCAGTTCAAAGACATCGCAGTCTACTGACAGCTAGGAGGCTAAGTACATTTTACAAGGGAAGGTTCGAAGGGGACACCTACCTATCCTATGCAAGACTCAACTGTTGAGATTTCAGAATGATCGAGTAAATTGCTCCATCGATCTCCATTCATGTGGGGGATTGTTGAAAAAAATAGGAAAAAGATGCATTTTTTCTAACTTTGGACCTAATTATTTATATGTAGATATAATAATTAGATGGGTTATTTGATATGGTTGAATAGCCTATGACAAGGGCTTTCCAACGAGATATTAAACATCCAAAGTCATTAAGAGGTGAATGAGATATCGATGCTCAAAGTGTGGTCTATAAACTATATATTTGAGCTAAAAACAACTTGTCCCACATTGGAAGTGGTTCAAAATGAAATGTGGTTTATAAGACAAGGAACTTGGATGGTTATCAAATTGAAATGTCACTTTATACTCCAACATCTACGCGCGCGCGGGGGGGGGGGTGCAGAAAATGAGAAACCCGGTTAAAAATCTAGGGCGCGCTCGCGCATCCTGCGGACACGAATGCAACTCGAAAATGGTCGGGTTCGCGCATACCGGTTTTTGCTCCTCCCGCTGTCTATTTTTGGAAATGATTCGGTCTTGGAGAACACTCCATCCTAATTAATAATTAATCAGTTATTTTAAAAACTGATATTTACGTTTAATGTTGATTGTTGTCTTGGACAGCAATCCACCTTGTGACTATTTAAACCCGTCGATATCAGACAGAAATGACACACCAGAAATCATTCTCCTCTTCTCGAACTCGACTCTCTCTACGATTTCAGGCAAGTAACAACTCCGGCAATACGTTACTTCAGCCACCGTACCCTGGCTCGAACGGATTCGAAAACCCGTAAAGGTTTAAATATGATAGTTTAAAATACTGGTTTACATGTGTACATACTGTGTTTACATATGTAAATTACTATGTTGCATGTGTACATGAATAAGTACTGGTTTACATGTGTAAACTAAGAGTTTACATATGTTAAAAAATGAAAGGCTGGATTACATGTGTAAGACTTACATATGTAAGTACTAGATTACGTATGTAAGGCTGGGTTACATGTGTGAGTCTTACATATGTAAGTACTAGATAACTAGATGATATATATGATGGATTGGGAAAAAAATGTTGACAATAAAAACAAATGTACCGATTGGGGTCTTGCCCTTCCTTTTCATAGCATCTACAAAACATTGGAATATAGGGGTGGTTGAAAATAAAAAATGAAAAGAAATATATACATGAAACGTATTTAACTAAACAGAACGAAGACGTGATAAATATGTAAAAAAAAGGTATGTACCTTTCTTTTTAGAAGCTGAGTCGGATAGTTCAATCACATGAGCTTTATCCATGTTATGCTTCTTTCTCTTTTTAGAATTTTGAACATCTACAACAGTGGAATCTAAAAGTGTTTAACTTACCTAAACAGAACGAAGACAGTGATACATATGTAACGATAAAAAGGCGTGTACCAATCTTTTTGGGAACTGAGTCGGATAATTCAATCACATCGGGTTTATCCAGGTTATGCTTCTTTCTCTTTTTAGATTTTTTAACATCCTCAACAGTGGCATCTACTTGTTTAACATACAACATGAAAATAAGGGACATGTTACATATGATTAATGAAAAAAAGGGAAGAAGTAATAATATAGACATGTTACATATGTATCTCCGATTAACACACACCCCTCTTTTTTGAAGATGAGACTGGAGACTCAGACATTTCCGGATCATCTGACTCTAAAACAAATGGTGTCTCTGGTGAGTTTGATAATGAACCATTGTTCCTTCGCCTACCACTCCTTCTAACAGGCCCATGTCGCCATGTTACCTTTAATTTCTTTCTAGACTTCTTTGTGGGACTTGTGTGGACAGACTCAGGAGTGATTTGAGATAATACAATCTGATTAGGTTTAGGATCAACTGAAAAATGTAAATGTAATAAAGATTAAAACCTTGCGGTTTAAAAATGGGAATTCCCCCTGGTATAAAAAACTGACTGCATATAGAGCGAGGATTACCGTCACACATAGGGTCACCTGGTAATACAAACTCCTGGGGGATAGTTTCTGATGAATTCTTATTACATAAACTGAAAAAATTGAAAGATATTACCAAAATTAACATAAAAAAAAACGATCAACAAAACCCTAGAAATTGAAACAGAAATTAAAAAAAAACAACAACAACTTACAGAGATGGGTTTACAAACGATCAACAAAACCCTAGAAGTTGAAACAGACATTAAAAAAAAAACTTACAGAGATGAGTTTGTTGTTTGATCGGACGCCATTGAGTGAAGCAGCAGTGAAGCAGAAGCGAAAAATACCGACACTGAGATGGGTTTGCTGTTATGATGGCGATGAACAGGGTAATGGGTTACCGATGGCGGACATTGAGTTATGATGGCGATGAACAGGGTAATGGGTTACCGATGGCGGACATTGAGTTATGATGGTGACTGTCGATTATGATGGAGGTGAACAAGGGTAATGGTTTAAGATGGCCATGAACAGTGTTAATGGAAGAGATCTAGGGCATTTGATTTGAATTAGGGACAAATGTAGAGGGACAAATGAAAATTTGTGGAAATGGGGGAGAGAAAAAGGTGAGGTGAACAGGGTAATGGGTTAAGATTGCGATGAACAGGGTTAATAGAGATCGATGAACAGGGTTAATGGAGATCCAGAGCAGTTGATTTGAATTAGGGAGAAATGTAGAGGGAAAAATGAAAATTTGTGGGGAATGGGGAAGAGAAAAAGGTTATGAGGGTGATATGATGTTCATGCAGAACTATAGACTTGGGGTAGACTTTGGTAGACCTGCACTAAATTATAAGGGGACTAAAATACCCTTTTGATTTAAAAAAAAGAAGAAGTTGTACTTAAAATTTGATAAAAGAAACAAAAAATACTTGAATTAATTATATCCATTGGATTTGAATGATGAATGGTTAAGATGACGTTTGCTAGGTTTTCCAAAGTGGAGGTGGTTTCCACTTTAACCCTCCTCTCTCTATATATATATATATATATATATATATATATATATAGGGTGAGGTTCATTGTAGACACTTTCACATGTGAAATAGCTCTTTTTCACATGTGAAATGCTCTGAACAATTAGAAAAAGGAAAAAAAGGAAAAAATGAAATTATCACAACCACTAGATCAAGAGATCTAATGGTGAAATAGGGTGTCTACATGTCTACACTTATGAGGGTGTCTACAATGAACTTTTCACTATATATATATATATATATATATATATATATATATATATATATATATATATATATATATATATATATGGGATGGATATAATGAAAGCCACTTTGAGTTGGAAAAACCGTGGAAACTACCACAAAACGATTTTTTTTTCTTTAAAATTTTTGTAGTGATTATATGCATTAATACAAGCTCTGTGGTGGAAAAAAATCAAAAAAACGCCTAGTAGTTTTTTTTAAAAAAAATTTCCGAAATCTGACGTTACGTCATGTAACATATGTAACATTTGCCTGTTACATATGTAAAATGCCTTGTTACATATGTAACAAAATCTGTAAATAATTTTTTTTTAAAAAAATCTCTAGGCGCTTTTTTTATTTTTTTTTTCACCAAAACCATCAAAAATGAATGTAGAATCTATAAAAAAAATACATCTAAAAAAAATAACAAATTTTGAACGTCTTTTTTGGCCGGTTAACTTCTTTTTGCAAAAAAATCGGTTCTTAAATATTTTTTTTTTAAATGTAGTCGGCGCTTTTTTTATTTTTTTCATAAAGGGTGTTTTTTTAAGTTAGAGAGTCACCATAAAAAAATCAGAACAAAAAATGAATTTTTTAGCTTAGTTTTCACGGTTTTTCCAACTCGGAGAGGTTTTCATTTTATCATTCTCCTATATATATAGGGAGATAATCATTTGAGAAACAATTGAGTTTGAAAACTTTTAAGAACCATTACAAGATTAATGGTCCAGATTAATAGGGGCTAGAGTGTAATTAGATGTAATAAATTTTATTTAATGCAGGGTATTATGGTAAATTGCTATCCCAAAAATTAAACTACCAAAAACAAAATCCCTAATTTGTAGTTCTTTCTCTCTCTCTTTAATCAAGTGGCGATATTCTTTTTTTTTAAATTGATTCGCTAATCACAAGCACTCATCGTTCAAAAACCCTACCGGTCGTAAATAGGAAACAACTCATCGTTTTCAATCGTTCATCAAGAAAGATATGTAAGGGTTTTTGAATAAGAATGTTACATGGGTGTAAGGTTTTCCAAATTCTTCTTGAATTTCTAAGGGTTTATTAAATCAGAATGTTACAAGAGTGTATGGATTTTTTTTTTTTTTTTTTGCGAAATTAGTTGCTATGCTTATTGGTAAATAAGAATGTTACATGGGTGTAAGGGTTTGAATTTATTCGTGAAATTGTAAGGGGTTTTGAATCCAAATGTTACAGTGCTGTAAGGAACATTTTTTAGCGAAATTAGTTGTGATGCTTATTGGTAAATCATAATGTTACTGGGGTGTAAGGGTTTGAATTTATTCGTGAAATTGTAGGGGTTTTGAATCCAAATGTTAAAGTGCTGTAAGGAATATTTCATTCTATATAGCTGTAAATTGTTACAGTGATGTACCAGTTGTATTATTGATAAACATTTAACCATAACTATGTATTAAAAAGAATGAATTGTTAGACCGGTGTAACATATATAATTTATTATACACTGTGACTTGATTATGATGAATTGTTACACCATTGTAACAAATACGTAACTGATATTCAAACCTTCTTGCTGAATCCCGGTAATATCCGTAGATTTCATAACAGCTAAATCGTTGCCTCTTACAGGCGATGAAAGAAGGCGAGTAGTATCTTCATTATCAATCCCATTCGAAGAACAAGGATCAATATTATTTACGTTCACATTGACCGGGTCATGATCATGATCATAATTGTCTTGGACGCTTTGATTGGGTGATTGGACACCATTAATGAGTGATACGACATCATGTGTTGATGTGTGGGATTGATCTTCTACTCCTTTACCTTGATCTGGAATTGTTATGGAGATTGATGAATGTGATGAATATTGAATGAGATGATGAACGTGATAATATTGAACGACAGATGGATTAGGGTTTAAGATTTGCAATGGGTATTAGTTAGGATAATGAGAAATCCCTGGAAAATTTTAAATTAGTTATTAACATTTATTTTAAAAAAAATACTTTATTAAAATAGATATGCCAAATTTACAGTATTACCCTTTCATTAAAATAAAAATCATAAATTAAATGGAATTATGTGATTGGTGGAAAGTGGTTTTCCAGGTTTTCCAAAAAAACTAATGGGTTTTCCATTGATCTCCTTCCTATATATATATATATGTTGATACATGAAATGTGCGTCGTGTGAAGTATCGAACGAAGATCAAGTTCAAGCCAATATAGGGTTGGCCGAACTAAGTCCGAACCTGA
>JBCNJP010007078.1:0-33717 GCA_039602395.1 Deinandra increscens subsp. villosa | reverse complement strand
TCAAATTAGAACTCACTATTTTATGTAGAGTATGAAACTCAATGAGTTTTGAATACTAGAGTATAAAAATAAAAAATCAGCAGCAAAACCACCACAACCTTTTGAGGCTGGAGCTGAGGGCAGAGTGGCAAATCCACCACTGCTTGATATAGTTTGACTTCGAGGTAGAACTGTTTGAAATTGTCTTGACTGACCAAATGTTCCAAGAACTGAGCCTGCAAGCGTTTTTTAAAAGTCTCTATAATGCATAAAAACTCACTAAAACTCACTGTCAATTAAACAACTTCATAAAACTCACTGCAGAAAACACAATACTTTATACTTTTAAAAAGTCACTATTAAACCACTACATAAATCAAAATCTACTATAAAACTCACTCACTATTAAACCACTACATAAATCAGAAATCTACTATAAAACTCACTCACTATTAAGCCATTTGAATAAGACTCACTGCATAAACCAGTATACTTTATACAATTAAAAACTAAATGACTTTGAACACTCACTAACTAATAAAACTAACCGACCCAATCTTAAAAAGTAAAACAAATTAGAAAAAAATTTCTAGAAAGTAAACAAGCCAACTAAGGTTGTTAAAAACTTAATGAATAATGTTCAGAATGGAACTCGAGATTAATCACCTAGTTTTCCTTTTTCTTCAACTATCTCTGGCACCTTTTTCTCTTTCATTGGCACTTCCTTCTTCGCTACCTTTTCTTTGACTTTTTCTAGCTCTTGAATATCATCACCTGAGTATCAACCAAATAATTTTCTAAATCTTTTTTTAAGTGAGTTTTCTTATGTTTATTAGTTAAAACTAAATAAATCTCAATGAGTTTAAATCTTCGACTTGATAATGTTATAAAACTCACTTAAAACCCAATGAGTTTAACTTTGTTTTAAACTTGCAGCGAGTTTTAACTCTGTTTCAAAGTAGTGGTGGATTTGCCACTCTGGCCTCAGCTCCAGACTCAGGAGGTGGATTTGCCATTGACTTAAACTCACTGTAAGTTTTAAAACTCACTGATGCGTAGCATCTTGTATATAAATAAAATAAATAGTTTCCCTCATTTAAATGCCTTTTAAAATTGAAAATACCCAATTTGGTGCTTAATTGTTTAATATTTGAATTGTTGATTTTTTATTTTGTTTTTTTGATTAATATTTGAGAAATATATAATTTTCATATTTAAATTGTGTTTTTAATTGAGATTATTTGAATGTGATTTTTATTAATGGATTTATTTGTTGAATTTTAGGTGGTTGGATAGTGCACGATGGTTTTAGAAGAAAATAGCAATTTACGGATTCGAAAACGAAGCTCGGGATTGAAAATTATGAGTAAAAGAAAAAGAAAAAAATTATAATAACAAGATCAGATCAGTAGCGCAGCCAAGCTGCTGTTATATGGCCCAGTCCACAGCCGCAGCAGCCCAACAGATCAAGAAAGCCCAACAGCTCCTACTGCCCAGCGCGATTTAAAAAGAAATTCGCTGGCCAAGGGAATCGGGAATCGAACACCTGACCTCTACTTCCTTCATCCTTCAGTGAAATTCTTACCACTAGACCAGCAGTTCCTTTTAGTTTAAATCTGGTTTACCTTTCTTTTATAATCTTCTCTGTCAGGCCCAGTTTCTGGCCCATCTACCTGATGCGTGACCAGCCCTATTTTCTTGGTATTTAATTGTTATAAGCCGCGTTTTCTCCATGGGGGAGCTCGAAAAACCCTAAAAATACCTCAAAATAAATCTGGAAACAACTTGGAGGATCAAGGAGGTCAAGATTCAAGTTTTGGAGGCTAAAGATTAGAGATTTTGGAGACTTTTTCGGTTTGGATAGCATCTAACTCTCTATTTTCTCCATTTGTTCTTGTTTATTGAAGATGAATGTTTCCAAGATCGAAACTTTACTATTTATAATCATGGTTCTTGGTTGATTTCATCTTGTATTGCCTAGATTAGATGAATTTAGATGATCTTTGACCCATTCGGTTTGACTTTTACCATGAATATGTGTTAATTGCTTTTTGATGATGATTTTGAATGTTTATAAGGATAAAGCTTGCTGATTTGGTTTTTATTATCATTGAATCATGTGGATAATTATCATGCTAGGTAGAACTACCTTAGTTAATTTGCGTTATCCATTGTTGACCCGTTTGACTTTTATTAGTCAAAGGTTTAATGCTTGCTAGGAGACCTCCTTCTTGATTGTTCATTGATGATTGGGAGCTGATTTAGTGAATTTCTCTATGAGATAGGTTTGACCAAATCATTTCATAGGCTAGAAGTTTGTTTTACATCGTTTAATAGGATAGATTGCTTGTGAACATAAGATTCGATCATGTTTAGTCATGTTTAGCGTTTCTAGGTCCTAAGTGTTTGGAATCATCATCGTTGCATGGTATAGGTACTATATAGAGAGACATCTCGCGTACTTTCCTATTTCATGTAGGATTAGTTTACTTTGACCGAGGTAGCTAGTCCGTTAGGTAGTTTCAACAGTTTTGCTATCCATGCCTTATTTAGGATTTCCGGATTATTTGGGATGTGTCTATAGTCCTAGGTAGTCCAGTTTTCCACATTAGACGATAGCGTTCATGGTATTAGTCATCCGAGGGTCTTAGTGAGTCTAGAGGAGTCTAGTCTAGGTGACGCATTCCTTTCTTTGATTTTTTTCAGTTTGTTATATGGTTTTTAGTTGTTTTGTCGGTTTTAGTTAATTTAGTTTAGATTTCTGTTTTATTTCATCAAATCATTTTCATCGGTTAAATATTAGCAAAGATCCGGTATCGGGAGTCTACATACGCGTCCACGGATTGATATCCGGTTCTTATTAATACTATAATGCATATGACGGGTTCACTGCCCTGGTGTGTAGTTTGGTCACTTGGTAATTATCATTTAAAACTTGACCCGATTTTTATATATCCAAATTCTACGCATCAAGTTTTTGGCGCCGTTGTCGGGGACGCGTCAGATTCCGAGAAATATCCGAGTTAGTAGTTTAACCACTTGTTTGCTTTATTTGTTTATATGTTTTTCTTTGTGTTGTTAGTTGTTAATTTGTTTTTCTGTTTCAGTGTTTCCTTTTTGTGTTAGTTAGACTTTTAGGTTAGCTTCTTTTCATTTTCTATTTCGTCGTTTCTATCGCATTTTTGTCTGTTTATGCGCATACGTCGCCACCAGAGCCGATTTTCACCGTTATCTAAGCCAGAAAGAGTTTCCATCACCTTCGACGCGTGGAGGACACATTACCAGTGCCGATGGCCGCACTTGCAGATCAGAGGCGCACGCTTGCAGATTACGCTCGTCCCAACATCGACGGGACGTTGCCGAGTGTTATCCGTTCGCCGGTGGACGCAAATAACTTCCAGATTCAGCCTCAGGTCATCACTCTGATTATGAACTATGTTCATTTTGACGGGTTACCTAATGATGACCCGATGACCCACATCGCGAACTTCCTTGAAATTTGCGACACTTTCAAACTTAAGGGGGTCCCCGCAGAGGCAATCCAGTTGCGATTATTCTCAATTTCCCTTCACGGTGCAGTGAAGGCGTGGCTTCAGTCTCTCCCGCCTGGTTCTATCACGTCATGGGCTATTTTGACACAGAAATTCATCTCAAAGTATTTCCCTCCATCGAAGGTTGCGATTTTCAGAAACAAAATATATACCTTCCTTTAGGACGACACAGAGAGTTTATACGAGACGTGGGAGCGATTTAGAGAGTTATTGAGAAAATGTCCATCACATGGCATTGAGCTGCACCAACAGATACAGATTTTCTACAGCGGTTTACATCCACTCACACGACATACGGTCGACACGTCAGCTGGTGGGACATTAAGTAGTAAAACGCCTGAAGAGGCGCAAGACTTACTTGAGGAGCTTGCTTTAAACGATTATCAGTGGCCGAGCACGCAGAGTAAGCCGAACCAATAGAGAGGAGTACTCCAGGTTGACCCTATTACAACTCTATCCATGCAGGTCGAGGTGTTATCGAAGAAAATAGCCAAAATGCAGGTGATGGAACAGCACGTGAAGTATTGCGAGTTGTGCTCAGGACCCCACGACATTACACGTTATCCTATCGGGGGTAGCACCGATTTTGTCGAGCAGGTCGACTACATGGCCGACCAGGCCCATCCACCACCCAACACGTATAACTACAATCAGGGGTGGCAGAACAACCAAAATTTCAGCTCGAACATGCCTTGCTTTCAGCCGAGACCGCCACCGAGGCAACAATGTTTCTATGACCCAGAGGTTGGCAAACAGACACCAACAAAGGATTCAGGTTTGAAGAATTTAACTGACATGATGTCTCAGTTTATCAAGCAGAATGAGAAAACTTCACAGCAGAATGATCAGAGGATTTTACGGACTGAGCAGGACATAGTTGTGGTGGCCAAAGAGTTGAGTAATTTAGCAGCTCATATGCAAAACATGGAGAGGACCATGGTTCAACTTTCCAAATCGTTTTATGAGAGAAAACCAGGAGGATTACCAGGGCACACACAGTCATATCCTAAGCAATACGTGAATGCAATCTTTTACCTGAATAACAACACCACTCCAGATCCGGAATCGACGTTCAGTGCTGAGCCAGTTGATGAGGAGAGTGATGATGAGATAGACGAGGAGATTGAGGTAGAGGTTCCTGGGCAGGTGCAACCGAGGCTAAGCCCAGCAAGTACAGCACGACCTGAGGAACCAGTAGTGGAGAAATATGTTCCCCGACCCTACATCATTCATATTCCATATCCAGAGAGACTTAGGGAAGAGCAACAGGAGAAACATCACCAGGCCGTCGTTCATTATATTGGAATTAAAGATCACCCACCCGACCCACCTTTAGTTATTATCAAGTCGACTAAATCATTGCAGGGCCAACAAAAGAAGAAGTGTGGAGATGAAGCGAGTGCTAAAAAGAAGAAAAAGCCACCTGATTTAAAGAAAAAGGCTTCAAAGAGTGATAGGACGTGTTAGTCGACGTATACGCCATGTATTTGCGTGATAGAGACAAGGGATTTCAACCCTTATTTGAGGAGTGGCGCGTGCATGGTTCGGATGAGTGTAGGTTCGGTAGTGAGGGAGGCCACATCTATGACCCCGGTTGGCTTGATACGGGGGCGAGTCCGGCTGACGACTCGTTAATAAATTGAGCGCTTACGTGAGGCAACCCAATTAGTTGGTTACTTTCTTTTGTTTGATTTGTGCGTGTTTAGTTTGACTTTTAGTAGTTTACTTTGTCTTTTAGTTAGTTTGTTTAATTTAGTTGCACTTTTATTTTCCTTGTTCCGTTTGATGCGTTTCTTCGAGTTTTGCAGGTTTTACCGAAGCATGCCACAGTTAGAATTGCATTGACTTATCATTTTGGTATTGCTTCGCGAGGTTGTAGGTAACGCGCAATTTGTGGATCGTCGGATACTCAATCTCCATTTTCACGGTCCGCAGATGTGCTTTCATAATTTAGATCAGGTTTGGATGATACGAGACCGTCACTTCATAAATGACAATCAACGGTCCGTATCCGGGTTTTTCTTGGGCTTGTTGACTTTTGGTCAAAGTGGACCGTTCACTTCATAAATGACAAACAAACGGTTCGTTTTGATCAATTGTTACTTTTCTATGGGTTGGTATTTGATGTTGGTTGGTGCTGCTGAGCATTTGGTTGCAAATTGGCATAGCAGGTCTATTGATGCACATATTGCGAATCGTCTGGTACTCAATCTCCATTCCTGGTGGTTTGCATGTTTGTGTTGTAGGCTCTGTTGACTTTTGGTTAAATTTCGGCCGTTTACTTTATAATTCACAACTAATGGCCCACATTTGTTCAATTGTCCAAGAACTCAAATTCTCAAATATCTTTTAAAATTGCTAGATTTTGCAACCCAACTGTTTTTGTTATCATATGGGTTTGTTTTCTTCCAGATTCACCGTCGGACGACCAATTGCCTTGATTCACCGGTTTAGTGATTATCCGAGTTGTATTCTTCATTTTGCATTCATTTGTTGACACACAACTCGAGATATTTGTGCTTTATTTATTTATATTTGTGATGATATGATTTGGTTGTGTTTGGATGATAGTTTGTACTGGCGAGACAGTTCTGGCACATGTTTAAGAGCCGTTTCATGATGCATACTTTGATTGTGGAGGATTTTTGGCATTTGTGGATTCAGCTCTGGAACCTGTTCAGTCAAGAGCTGGTTCGACTCATTTTTCAGCATTCAGACACTGGCACATGACAGTGATAGGGGAGTATTTCAGTTCCTTTTCCCCTTTATTTTGTGTTGTTTAGCGTACATTAGGGACAATGTACGAATTAAGTGTGGGGATGGGGGTTAATTGAGCTGAAATTGCTAAAATTGTGAAAAACAATTAAATTTTCTTATCATATCCCCCTGTTTTTAGTTGAAATTGAGGTTTTTGTCCGTCTTATTGCACATGGAAGTGGGCCCATTGATGTAATTCATGACGTTTTGCTCGCCTGTGTATACGATGCTTGTCTCTAGTCAAAACCTTTTCTTTGAGTATATTGAAAAAGTATTTCCAAGCAAGTGTTTTTCAAATAAAATCAATAAATGGAATGCTTTACTTTGTGAAACTATCGGATAGGGGATAGATTGCTTGCATCATATCGGTAGCCCTTTTTCATCCTTTTCCGTGAGTTATTTGAGCCTTAAATTGCATTATTTATTACATGATTGTTCTCACTTTCGTTTGGTTGAGTGTTATGCCATCATGCTCTTTCATTTTAGAACTTTTGTTGTTTATACGCGTTGAGATCATGAACTAAAATTGGGCATAGAAATGATAGAGGCACTAGGACTAAACCCCTTTGATTTAGCCCTTTTCTTTGATTTTATCATTTTTTTCTACCCTAAAACATTATCCCTTAGAAAGCCCGTTTGAGCCTTTTTCCTTCTCGTTTGATTTTCCCACTTTTTGACCCATTTAGCCTTTGATTAGCCTTTATTTTTCTCTTAAACCCTTGTGTGAAGAAATCCGGATTAGTTTAGGATTTTGTGTACATATTTTTGTTTGTTTCATCAACTCATACTAAAAAAAATAGTGATTAAGTGTGATTCTCCTAGTACTCAATCTCCATTCTAGGAATTCATATGAGATTGCAAAAAAAAAATGAAAATAAATTGCAGAAAAATTCTAGCTCGTTATTGAAGCTCATAGACCTAAGATAAATCTGAAAACAATAGAGTTTTGATTAGCTTATGTGTTCGGGTCAAAATTACCCGATTTTTGCTTATTTTTGTAAAAAGTTTGATAGTTTAGTTATTTTGTTCCTAGTCCGGATTTCTAAGCACTTAGCCACTTTCACATTCCCATTCCATCCCCAAAACCCTAGCCTAACATTACAACCCGTGAAAGTCCTCTTGATTTATGTTTGGTTTTATGTTGTTTGGTGGAGATGCGATTTCGATACAAGCTTATGACAATGAAGTGCATGTTTGGTCTTGAGTGATCCACTTAAATCGACGATCCACTTAATCGTCTATCCATTAAATTTCACCGAGTTGAGTGATCATTGTGAGGGGTATGATGCTTGTTTGATTGAACCTTGGTGTGTGTTGAGCTAGTAAGCATTTCCATGTTTTTAAATAAATGTCATAATTGCTTGTTGGATTGTCAATCTTTTAAAAGTGTAAATCTTGAGATTTGGGGTGATTGTGGACTTGAGTAGTTGCATTGGGTTGGGTAGGATGTCATGTTTTCGATTGGCTTGTGGAAGTGTTGCATGGGATTTTGCTTGAGGGCAAGCAAAGTTTAAGTGTGGAGATATTTGATGCGTAGCATCTTGTATATAAATAAAATAAATAGTTTCCCTCATTTAAATGCCTTTTAAAATTGAAAATATCAAATTTGGTGCTTAATTGTTTAGTATTTGAATTGTTGATTTTTAAGTTCAAATTCACTGGAATTAGTGAAAAACTCATTATAGAATAAAACTCACTAAAGTTTTAAAAAACAGAAGTTAAAACTCACTTACCAACTAATCAGAAAACAAGTTCTAGAAACAACTAAATTTGTTAAAACTCAATGAATAATGTTCAAAATGAAACTCATTTACAAACCAACAGTAATAAAACTCACTGAATTTTACTATCAAAACCCGTCAATCTTCACCATTCATGCAAACTAATCTCTAAAGGGAGTGTGTCTATCATCGCCATTCGGCTATAAATTTTCATATGGCATTGTTCAATATGCATATCATCAAAGAACTAGTAGGTTGTAGGAATGAAGGGAAGCAGATAGATATTGCACATCCAACCTCATTTACCACAAGAGATGATCGATACTAGAAAGGTATAAAGCAACCCACTATACTCTTCTTTTGAGGTATAAGTTTGTACAAACAAGTTACTTATGCCTAGTGAATTAATAATTGAGAAGCTTTGGATCCATTATTTTAAAACCCAGTAATATGTTTTACCGACAAACAAAATTTACAAATCGCGACCACTTTGAATATATTACACATAATTACTAGCAATATCTCATTAAACTCAATTGAGTTATTAAACTCACTGAGTTATTACCAATCATGTGCAACAGACAATTTTTATGTATGAAGTTCGATGAGCAGACATATCAATTGTTATGTTTATATTCTCTAATCATATCATGTTATACTCGTAGCAACACGTGGGAATAAATACTTGTATGGTTTTAAAAACAGAGTTTTAAAATATGTTTAAAACTCAATAAAACTCACTGACATAGATCCAATAAAATAAGAAATTCAATGTTCGAATTATTTTATCAATCTTTGAATAAAATTCAATGTAACTGCCTGGATACAAAGCCATAACCATTATCATTTAATTCAAGATATGCTTACTTTAAAACTCAGTGTTCAAATTCAACTTAATACAAACTCAAAATTAAAAACTCATTGTTCATAGCGAGTGATTCACATCCCCTAATCCTCATTGTTCAAAATCAAAACTCATTCTTAATCCTATGCATTACTTTTTGTTCATTATTAATGTGAATATAAATAAAAAATTAGAAAGTAACACTAGTGAGTTTTGAAATCATGCTTTAATTAAGCTCATAATGTAAATAGCTCACTGAGTTTTTGGTGAGTTTCTATAAATTTCTATGAATTTCTAGCAAGAGATCCTAGTGAGTTTCTATGAGTTTTTAGTGAGTTTCTATGAATAATCAAGCTCAAGCTATTCCGACTAACAACAGATCTATGTATTTTTAGTGAGTTTTATTTAAAACTTTCTGAAAACAAAATAAACTCATTCCTACTTATGTCGAATTCCGATTAAAAACAGGCGACTAGTGATTATGTATGTTCAGGATTAGAGGACTCAAATAAAACTAAGAAGTTAGATAATGATAACATTTACTGAGTTTAATTTGTTTTCACCTTCTGGATTCGTTGCTTCGAGCCCATTGCTACATAGAGGTTTTGATAATCGGATGTGCGATAATCAGAGTTGCGATAGTCGATTTTGATGGCGGATCCAAAGGTGCGACAATGGAGACTTGATGGCGAATTCCAGATGTGCGACAATGGAGACTTGGTGCCGGATTCTAGCGGTGCGATAATGAAGATTCGATGGCAGGTTTTAGGGAGATTTGATGTGCAAAAGTCGATTTTAGGGGGAGGAGTTAGAGTTCGTTGGTCGATTTAGGGGTGAGTTAGGGTTTACTGTCACACCCCAACCGACGGCGGAATTTACGTCGGGGCATGATGATTGTCCAAATGCTCGTGACACTAATTAAAGTTTCAATACTTAATCATTACCAAATTCCAAGTCTTACAATAGATTCAAATACAATAACATAACATACTGATAGAGTTTGATTTATTTAATCTAGGTCCAAAGCATCCTAGATGTAGCATCAAGTATAGTTCACACTGCATGTCCTGAAACATGTATAAAAATAGAGAGTGTCAACTAAAAATAGTTGGTGAGTAAACATAAGTTTTGATATATATATATATATATATATATATAATAGTTTGAAAGCGATTCATATGTCAAATGTAGACTCATGCATGTATGAATAAACAAATATTGCATAATCAAACCTTGATAACTAGTGTCCGTAACTCGAAAGTTACGCTTAGCTTGAGTTAGGTTTCAATCACCCGAATGCCAAACCGGTCAAATTCAGGTGGGTTGCCAGTCCAATGGAATCCATTATTTTTACCATAGGCTTGTTTGTTAATGATCATGCTAGAATATAGACTTCGAATAGTGACAACATAGTTTAACATATAGCATAGAAATCACACATAGACAGAGAATGAGATCGCATAGTTTGAAAAGAAAGAATGCGTGCTTGAATAATGTATACATGTTCCATCCCAAAACTTGAAAATGAAAGGGGATTATGAGTACTCACTTGATCAGTAAGTGAAATATGAGAATAGTCCGAGTGATATGAAGATGATCTATCCGTGTCCTAAATTATATAAAGACACCTTAAGGTTTAGTGATATGGGTCAAATATATAAGTCAAACATTTAGACTAGTCGAGTCTAGTTACGTGAGTTTACCCGTTTAACCGTTGGTGATAATTATTGTGTTAGATATATGTATATTTATTCTACGAAAATTAAATACAAGTCTATTGAATATTCAAGTAAATGTGTTCTCACAAATATGAGTTATATTTCGAATGAGTTAGATAAATAATATTTTTGTCTCAAGTTGTGTCCGTTATTTAAACTGAAACGGATATATATATTTATGACGAAAGAAATATATATTTTACTACTAGTTAGATTTTAATAAGTCTAAGTCTCAACTTAGTTTATATAAAATTCATTTTAGCAAAGTTACAAATGTTTATAGTGATAATAGACTTAACGGAGTTCCTTTAGATATAATATTAAATTTAATTGAAGTAAATGTAATAACTGAATTTGAGACGTAATAACTAAACTTGAGATACGTTTTAATATAACAAAATTTCATTAATGTTTTATGCAAATAAAATAAAACTATGAGTATAAATCTTACTATAACAAATTTAATTTATGATTAACAGACGAGGTGCTTATATTTGAGGAGTATAAAATATATAAGATTAGTATTTTTCTTTAAAAATTGTAGTTAACCCGAAGGCTCGACTAGTTCAAAACAACGTCATAATAATAATGAACGATTACTCACGTAAGACAAGCAAGGAGAACGAATGTAGTAGGAGAATGTTGAATCCACTCGTGAGTCTTCAAAAGATAGATAATTTCTTTATGTCGTGAAATTGGAAGGAGAAATAGATATATTTTTGTGAGCGTTTTTTAGAGTAAGAAATGAGTTTCGGTGTGTTTATTTTTGGTTCAAGCATGTCGTATTTATACATGAAATCTTAGCCTTTGGTAATCCTTGGTAACACTTGGTATCACTTGGTAACACTTGGTAATCCTTGGTAACGCTTTGTAATCCTTGGTAACACTTGGTAGATCTTGTAATCATTGGTAGATATTGGTAATCCTTGGTAATCCTTTGGTAAATCTTGTAATCATTGGTAGATCTTGGTATAGGTTTAATATTTGAAATTGTTTATTTATAAAAAAAATAATCGATGGATATATTTATAAAACTATATATATATATATATATATATATTTTTTTATCATTAGTATTTTTACAATTATTGTATAGCGTTGGAGTTGTCAAATGATTATCACCATTGGTTTCGTGAGTTGACTCGGGTATGACCTTAACATGCATAATATATATATATATATATATATATATATATATATATATATTACATATAAAATGGAACGAGTATAAAAAAAAGAATTTCATGATTTGCTTGAATAAAGATTGAAATTACATGGATAACTGCAACGGGTCGGGTTACAAATATGGAAAATAGACGGATGTCACATTTACGATATCAGGGATTAATCCAGAGTTTTATGAAAAAAATTTGACCATCGTGCCCCTCATGCAAAAAAATTTCAGGGGTTTAGATCTAAGGGCTAGAAAAGGGGTCTACGGGTTTACACTTTTTAGAAGGTCTACAATGAACCTCACCCTATATATATATATATATATATATATATATATATATAGGGTAAGGTTCATGTGAAAACAATTTTTTATTGCGAAAACACGAAAACAAATATTAAAACCTCTATAACTTTTTCATACGTTAATATTTAAAAAAAATGTACAAAAATCCTTAAAATTAGTCTATCTTTAGTTCTGGAAGTTGTTTTTAAAATTATTATTGCACATGTGCAATAAATTTTTTACTATTAGCATTACACATATGCAATAATATTAAAACTTTTATAACTTTTTCATATGTTTAAGTTTTTTATAAAAAATTGCACCATAAATCTTATAATTCTGTTATCTTTAATTCTAGAGAAAATTAAAAAAAAAATCAACGTTTTTTTTTATTTTTTTATTATTGCACATGTGCAATAAAAAATTATTATTGCACATGTGCAATAATATTAAAACCTCTATAACTTTTTCATACGTTATTCTTTTTGATAAAAAGTTGCACCATAAATCTTATAATTATGTTATCTTTAATTCTAGAAAAAACTAAAAAAAAATTAATGTTTTTTTGTTAATATTGTACATGTGTAATATAATTAATACGTATTATTGCACATGTGCAATAATAAAAAAATCATGAAATTTTAAATATTTAATTTTTTTTCCCAGAATTAAAGGTGACATAATTTTAAGACTTTTGATGCAATTTTTTTTTTAAAATATTAACGTATGAGAAAGTTATAGAGGTTTTAATATTTGTTTTCTTGTTTTCGCAATAACATCTTGTTTTTATTTAATCTTTTATATATATATATATATATATATATATATATATATATATATATATATATGGTTAGGTTCAAATGAGAACTTTTTCTTTTGAGAACTGTTGAGAACCATTCCGAGCCACTAATTTTCAGGGGGGGGGGGGGGAAGCATTCAAATTCATGGGGGGGGGGGTTCCTTATATACAACTTGTGGCTCAGAATGGTTCTCAAAAGTTCTTAAAATCAATTGGTTCTCAAATGATTCTCCCCATATATATATATATATATATATATATATATATATATATATATATATAGGGAAAGAGTAATTTGGAACCCTTCATGAGTTGAGGAATCTTTGGAACCCACTTATCTACCCTCCATCTACTTCATCCAAGGGTTCATATTAATTATACAATTCTTATTTAATTTTATCCCCTAAAAGTAACAATATATATGCTGGAAGGGTATTTTAGTCCCTAACATTTTTGTTTCTCCCAACCCATATGTACTTTATGTACTTTTGCAGACCTACCATCTTATCTCTTTCATTAACCCCAAAAGATCAAAAGATCAGATCTTCATTTTTTCAAAAATTTCAAATCACCAATCTTCTCTGTTCAAATCTTTAACACATTTTCAATCCCCCAAAAGATCAGATTTACTCGGCATCGTAACAAGTATCGGTCTCCATGCTCGTCTAAGTAACCGTAGCCTCGCCGCCGCGGGCCTTAGCCCTCTCCGACAACCTCAACCCTCTTGTGCGAGAAATTGATGACGGAGACGCGGCACAGTGTATTAGCGGTGGATGTTTACAACGATAAGATCAAGCATCTACGAGCATGTAGCGATATGTAACATGTATGGAACAAGATTCAGTTATGCTTTAACCATACCTGATTGTTCGATGAGATTGAACTTTTCTTTTGCTTATTTTATACACCTTTTAATTTGGTATTCTTGGATTTCCTCATTACCAATCCCCTCTTCATATTTTTCTTACTAACTCCTATGTGTAAGTACGTTTGCAATAATTTAACAACAACCTACACCATTTTATTAGTGTAAAAACATATTTACATGTTTGTTACACCACACTTCAGGTTTGTAACATTATGTGCAAATGCAACACAGTGACATTTTACTACTTGTTATTAGGTTTCCATAATGAATATGTAAAGATATGTAACAAGATGCAACCATATAACAAATGCCTACGAGCATGCAATATATTACAATCATGTAACATATACTTACGAGCACACAGTGATATGCAACATATATGGAACAAGATTCAATCCTACTTTAACCATACATGATTGTGCGTGAGATTGAACTTTTCTTTTACTTCTTCTATACACTATTTTATTCGGTATTCTTGGATTTCCTCATTACCGATCCCTTTTTTCATAGTTTTCTTACTGACTCTTACATGTAAGAATGTTTGCACCAATTTAACAACAATCTACACCCTTTTATTAGTGTAAAAACATGTTTACATGTATGTTACACCATGCTGCAAGTATGTAAGAACTCATTGCATTGATGTACCAAGAACATGATACAAGTGTGTAACATTATGTGCATTCGTGTAGCAAGAACCTCATACACCCTTTTATTAGTGTAAAAACATATATGTAACTGTTCATTACCCATACGTAACTGTTCGTTGCATACACGTAACAACATGCATTAAAAAATTGATAATTTTGAGATCTTGTTGTTGTTGATAATTTTGAGATCCTTTGATGTTGTTTTTTTGTAAACACCGTATTGATATAGCAAAAACATTATACAAGTGTGTAACATTATGTGCATTGATGTAGTAAGAACCTGATACACCCTTTTACTAGTGTAAAAACATATATGTAACTGTTCATTACCCATATGTAGCTGTTCCTTGCATACATGTAACAACATGCATTTAAATTTTCTAGCAGTTTTTTTTGGCCATCTGACGGTAACAGATGCGCTCCGACGAGCAGCGGTATTGACGACCCTATTGTTCCAGCCGCAAATGAATTTGGCAGCTCCGATTTGGTGGTAATCGCGGTTGTGGCCTAAAAAACCCGACCCTACTTCATCATCGTAACACAACTGAAACCCTCCGGTACGGGATTCGTTGGAAACCTATGGTCCGGGATTCGATAGAAACTGCTTCAGGTGTGCTACCACTGTTTGCTGGACCACCACTTAGAACAATGATGTGGTTAAATGGACATGTTTTCCTTCTAGCTCGCCCAAGCACCGGAGGGGTGGGGTTTTAGTCGTTTGTGGTCATGTACATTGCCGTCGGAGTGGTGGGTGGGTAGGGTTGGATGTTAGGTTTATTTTTTTATTTAATTTACATAAATGGCCCCTCGTCTTTTCTATTTTTACAAATGCCACCTCATGTTGCCACATCACATTTAAAGGGGGGTTAAAATAAAAAAAACTCCATGGACTACCACGTCAGCAAACCACTAATGTCATTAGTTTTCCGTTAGTTTGGAATTAATGAAGTAAAATAGTCTCAAAGTTAGGCTTGTTGACAAATATTTTGTTATGCAAATTAATGCCAACCAACATATAAAACTTATAAATCTTGATATTATTTATATATATATCAATTGTGAGTACTAGGTGTACTCACAAAAATTACTATTAGGCACTATTCCCCTGCCACGTCAGCATGTGTCGTGCTGACACGTGGCATGGGTATATTTTTTTTTATTTTTTCATTCGGTTGTGAGTGTTTATTAACTTAGTGGTTGAATGTTTTCTCAGTTGTTAATGTAGATCAGCTGGTAAGTTTCCACTTTGCCTCCAGAGTGATCTCGGGTTCAAAACCCGGTTGAGTCCTTTTCTGGTCTGATATTTTTTTCCCAGTTTGGATTCTTTGGGCGGTGTATACACGTGTTATCAATTGTGTATTTGTGTTTTGCATGTGTGACAGCTATTTTGTTGCTGTCCTCTTTCTCTCTCTTCCTTCAGTCAATTATTACTGTCCCCCTCCCTCTCTCTTTCTTCAACACATAGAACTCTCTCTCTCTCCTAAACTTGCAGATGCAAGTCTTTATCTATGAAACTCTCTCTCTTTATTATCTATTATTATGAAGAAGACAATGTCATTTTCGTTGTTTGTTGCTCCGGTTCAGGCGTTGGCAGGCCGCCGCTGGCGGCTTACCCGCCGGCCGTGGACGCAACGTTACAATTTTCGCTTTTCCGGCGATGGATGGTCTTGCTCCGGTTCAGGCGTTGGCAGGCCGCCGCTGGCGGCTTACCCGCCGACCGTGGACGCAACGTTACAATTTTCGCTTTTCCGGCGATGGATGGTCTCCGGTTTGTTCCGATCTAGGTTTGTTATGCCCTTTACGAAACCGCCGGCGTGATGCGAGGTCGTCGGCATGATGGATGCCGGTGTGTGCGGCGTGAAGTTGTTCTTCGGTGTGCCGCTGTCTTTTGCCGTGCTTCTGCCGGTTAGGTTTGGCTTGATCGTATGGTTGAGTTGGCCGGTGGGACTTTGGGTTTCTTTACTTGATGAGTTGACGGGGATTACGTCACCCTCTCTTTATCTTACCCCGGTGAGTTTATGGCTTACTTTTGTAGCATCATCGGTAGTCGGATTTGGTTCTGATTGAATCCGAAATCTGTAAATTGATGATGGTGGTTGTTGTTTCATGATGATCTTGCCGACGATAATGTACCATTAATTGGTTTTATCGCCGGTGTATGAGCGATTGGTGGCCGTAGGCTTTAAGGCTTCCGGCTTACATTTGGGTTTTTATATTAATGTTGTGGTTGCTACCTGCTCCTTTGGCTTATCAAAATCATCTATGATGATCTATGGATTTGAGCCTATCGTTGTGGGTTTTAGTTCTATTCAACTGTGGTTTGGTGGCCATCGATGTCGGTGTGTCGCCCCACTTAAGGTTCTTCATAAAAGGCTATGATGAACTTTTTCTGAGCCTGTTACCGATAACAAAATCAGTTGTTTCCTTGAGGCTATGATTAGTTTAACTAAGCTTATGTTGCTGCTGGTTGTTCTTGATGGTTTCTATTAGGGCTATGATGTTTTCTTTTCCTGAGCCTATCTTGCTACTAACAAAAGATTTTGTTGCTTAAATTTGGTTTTGGTTGCTCTTTTACTTGACGGTGGTTTATTGTTGTTGATAGTTTACATGGAGCTGTGATGAGTTGTTTCTGAGCCCATGTTTCTATCGTCTTTTACCCTTTAAATCTGTCTTTTAAAATTTCGTCTAAAGCCTTTCTTTTTGTAAGCAAAGGTCCATACGATTTTAATTTAGTATGATGGTAATGAACCAAAATGATAAACTTTAAATAAAAATTAGAGAAATTTACATAAACTATAATCAAAGAAAGTTTCATTCTCTCTCTTTAATCACACTCTTCAAACTTTCTCTATATTTGTTACTGTCTCGACCCGCCGCAAAGCGCGGGTCGAAAGTCTTGTTTAAATTAAATCCGATTAAACAAACAAACATTTGCGAAAAAAAAAATATATTAAACGTTAAACGGAGGTATTGAAATATTTATTTGGTAAAACGGGCATTTTGTAAACTCGAACCGAGTCCGATTAAAAAACCCGACCCACCCATGACCTTAATAACCAACCCGAGGCTCCTTTCTTGAGGCAGAAGACAGAAAAGGGATTTTGCACGGAACTCTTCTTCATCCCCAAATTTCAATTCAATTTGGCTCCACAAAACTCAATTCGTTCGAAAGGTTTTCCTAGATTCCAAAGAATGGATGTGATCAAATCGCAGCAGTTATCAGTACGGTCGATCGAGAAGGTGGTCGTACACCCATTAGTACTCCTTAGCATCGTCGACAACTATTATCGAGTTGCCAAAGACACTCGCAAACGTGTCGTCGGTGTTCTTCTCGGCAGTTCATTCAAAGGCACCGTAGACGTCACAAACAGCTACTCAGGTTTAGTTCTGGAATCTGAACCTCTTCCTTGGTTGTTTTTGGTTTGAATTTGAGCTATTTGAGTTAATTTTATTTGCTTAAACATACTTAGGGTTCTTGTTGTATAAGCCGTTAGTGGTAATAGTTGTGAAAAGTTCGAGTAAGGTTTCAAGGATTGTACTAGTAGAAACTAGAAACGAGATTTTGTGAAGTAAATATGTGATACAATATACGATTCTTAGTGCTATTGGTTGTACTGCAATATTGGAGTATTGGATTCTTAACTGGATCTGAACTTAATATAATTAATCAGTTTTAGTGATTCTCTAAGAGCTTGTGTGAATCAGTTTTGTCTTTGTGAAGTTAAGAAGCTGACTGTGTTTACGGTGAGGTGATAGGAATACAAATGCGTAACTGTCACTTAATTTCTGGTTCCCTATTCATGTCACAAACCTATTTAAGACACATAAGTAGAAAATGAATGAAGAACCATAATGCCATATGATGATGCGACCTAATTTATTTTAGAAATTTGCTTCATAATTATAATCAGTGTATGGTAAGTATACTCAACACAGTGATTGGAAAGGAAGATAACATTTATTTGCACATTGACCTTTGAGGTTTGAGAGTAGTTGAACCTCACACTATTGTCAATATGTACCAATGTACCGTGATGTTTTAAATCTTTATCCCTAATTGAGTAAATATAAGTGATAATCATGTATCTTATAAAAACAATAGTTAAGTTGTTGACCATGTATAACTTCTCTTAACCGGCTACCCAACTAAACCACCAAGAGGTCATTGGGCCAATAGCACCGAAGGTGCCAATTACATAATTCCAATCTTTATATTTTGGGTTCAAGTCTATTTGCATCCATGAGTTTGAGAGTATCTCATTTGCAGTTCAAAAGGAAGGAAAAAACTGCACATCTAAATCAGTTTAATTGGAAGTTGTTCTAAATGAATGAGTACTATTTTGTAGTGCCCTTTGAGGAAGATGACAAGGATCCTAGCATTTGGTTTCTTGATCACAACTATCACGAGGCCATGTTCTCGATGTTCAAGAGAATCAATGGTAATGCTCTGTTCTAATAAAAACAGTGATATATTTTTTTTCCTTTTCCACTTTATTATAAAAATTTAATGTGCAGAAACAGTCATTTAACAATTTAATGTTTGTTACAGCCAAGGAGCATGTGGTAGGATGGTATAGCACAGGCCCGAAGCTAAGGGAGAATGATCTTGATGTTCATGGATTATTCAACGAGTAAGCATTGATATCTTGTACTGAAGCTGATATATTTCGTCTTTATATTGAGCAACATCATTGCAAAATATGTTTTACCTTTGTTCTCTCATATATCATCTTCTTCTTGGATATACTCATGTGTGCTACTTGCGTTGTCGTGTGGTTATCATATATTTTTGCTGATTATTATTAGTATCTGTAAACCATATATTTCCTTGTTTCTATTTTAACAGGCACACAAGTACATGAAGTGTGTGTATGTTTAAACATGCATATATGTACACAACACACGCACAATACATATATGTATATTGTGTAGGTATATATCTGTGTGTATACTACATAAACACTTGTTTGTTTTTATACATAGATACACGTCGCATGCCTATATAGTGTGTGTGTGTATGGGTGGGTTCAAATGAAATAAGTTAGGACCTTTTTAAAATATAGGAACCATTTTACCGCTGTCTGATCACTTTGATCATGAAGAGGATTAGAAGAAAGGGACACGTGCAATCCATGGAGTGGAAGAGACATAATGGCCACAGATCATAACAATCTATTGATATATGATCCATGGGCCTAAAAGTGGTTTCTTTTGTTCCTTATTAGTTAAATGGTCCTCTTTTAAACCTCCCTTTGGGAGCAACCTCGGTATTCTATTGGATAGAGGTAAGGTTTTCCCCCATCTCACCATCCCCATACGGGCCATACCGTACTTGAGTGGGATTTTCTGGGTAAGTTTGTTTGTTTGTTTATTTAGTTGAACCTCCCTCCATGTGTGTGTATGTGTCATTTCAGCATCACTTCCTCATTTTTTGTTATGCAAACTAATGCACAAACGTGTATGCGTATGCATCTTTCTGTTGGGTGCATTTTAGCTTCATCCTACTTCTTGAAGTTGGCTTAAAAAAATCAGCTACTGCAAAAGTTTTTTATATTTTATTTTGTTTACATTTGAATTATATGATCTTTAGCTCTTGGTATCTGAGCTCTCTATTAGTTCTATGTAATTTAACTGTATTTTGTTAACCATATGGTATATCTTGACTAATGAATCTTTTTTACTTCAGCTACATTCCAAATCCTGTATTGGTGATAATAGATGTCCAACCGAAGGAGTTGGGAATACCCACCAAAGCTTACTACGCTATTGAAGAGGTTAAGGAGGTAGAATCAAGTTCATGTCTTTATAACAACTTTTGTACTTTATTATGTATGCATGCAAAGCCAGTTTTGTTTAGTAATTAACATATCACCTTATCCCATAACCATCTTATAGCACATTGATTTATTTAGTTATATAATTTATATTTTGATGTAATGATAAACAATTACCGGTTTCCTATGCAGAATGCTACTCAGAAAAGCCAAAAGGTATTTGTTCATGTGCCCTCAGAAATTGCTGCTCATGAAGTGGAAGAAATTGGTAAAACTTTAGCTTTGATTGTTCTTTTTATCACCTCGTGTTCCACCCACTGAAAAATCGAATGAGATGCATTTGCGGTTTACATTTTTGGTTACTCGATTTTTGCATTTTTTTGTACAGGAGTGGAGCACTTGCTAAGGGATGTGAAGGATACAACCATCAGTACTCTTGCAACAGAGGTGTTTTTCTTCTTCTATTTTAGGTTATTTTATGTTCATTTCATTTAATGACACGGTCAAAAACTAAGCTCTCATTTTCCAAAAATACCATCTTCACTTGCAGAACTCGATTTTAACTATCATGTTTAACTATACCCGGCAAAAGGGTTAGTCGGGTCAGACAGGGTATTGGGCTTGGTTCTGAACGGGTCAGACAGGGTATTGGGCTTGGTGCTGAACTACTAGTATTTAAAATTATAAGAATGGATTTGTATGGATGCCAATGAACATAGGAAGTGTTCCCACTGAATTCAAGAGTAACTAAATCTTCTATCGTGTAAAATCCTGCAAATGACTAAACGAGAAGCCCTAAAAGTGGCTTTAGGGTTTTTTGGAAATTCAACTCAATATCCCAAAATAAAACCTACTTTGTCTATAAGTGGTAAAAGAATCATAAAAGAGTAAGAAGAAACAAAAGGAAGCAAAACCCAAATTTTCTAACGAGAGAGATAGAGATGAGATAAGCAAGAGCGAGGGATGGTACAGTTCAAGCTGTGAAAGTGTGAAACACCCAGAGAAATTAATCTGACGAGAAAGCGAATAATCATTATTTTTTTGGTGCTCACATCCTGACCCGTTTTTGGCTTCTCTTATTTCCACTCTTGCCTACCTAAACCCATTAAAATGTAGACTTATCCTTAAACAACCCATGACCTTAGAATAAAAGTCCATTTCCCAAATTTGAACTCCTGAGCCTTGATTGCCAGGTATATGTTTAATCAACATCATTTTTCTATATTTCTTGCAGGTCACAGGAAAGCTAGCAGCTTTGAAGGGGTTAGATGCAAGACTAAAGGAGATTCGTGGATATCTTGATCTTGTCATAGATGAAAAGCTTCCATTAAATCATGAAATATTATACCACTTACAGGTCATCTATTTACTTTGCCTCAAACATTTAGTTAAATCATGAAATTTTGTACCATTTCATATGATTTTGGCTCTTAATTTGCAGGACGTGTTTAATCTTCTGCCAAACCTGAACGTGGCGGATTTAATAAAGGCGTTTGCAGTGAAAACAAATGATCAGATGCTTGTTATCTACCTTTCTTCTCTGATAAGAAGTGTGATTGCTCTTCACAATTTAATCAGTAACAAGGTGAATTTGTCAACATAATATTGTTTAACATACTTCAATTCTAGTTGCAAGAATGCAATTATAACCAAAAGCAAATAATCATCAATATCTGCAACTCTGTAATGACCTAAACAAGATCATCATGTTGGGTTTTTCTTTTCAGATGCTTAACAAAGAACATGAGAAAGCCGAGGATGCAAAACCGGCGACAGTACCACCAGTTTCTGGGAGTTAAAAGACTCATGTCAGGTTTTTGTATCATGTTTGGGGAACTTTGTTATCTCGTTTTAATCCATGATATGTTCGACTCAAATTATTGTCATGCTTTTTAAAACTTAGAATTCTTACTCCTGCACACAATTAGTCCTTTAAATAATTAGGAATCAAATGAACCAGTTTTAGCCCTTGAATCATATTTTAATGGCTGTCTAACACTTTTTGGCTCGAGATGAAAGGGGATGATGAGTCAAGCTCAAGAAGCCTTTTGATACTTCTTGTCTATGTCTCTGATGCTGAACTAATACAGCTTCGATGAATTGCTTAGAGCTTTATAAATATCTCAAAATCTCGTGTAAACCTGAATAAAAAGAATATTTGCTAGAAGACACATCAATAAAGTATAAGCAACTCTGAAAGATAGAGTGCAAAAATGACCAAAAAGTAAGATTATATCACAAATAACTACTAACCGATAGAGTGATGGTTGCCTCGATTGAATTGGACATGAGTACAAAATCTCATCCGTAGAAGAAAACTCTGAATCATCGCCAACTATGATGACCAGAGATGCGGATGACGAGCAAACTTGATCTCGTTGGGAAAAACCCAAACCTGAAATACAGAAAATAGTGAAATATTTTGCGACGAGTATTTGGGTATGGGTTTAGTTCTAAAAAATTGATAGACTTGGGATGGAAATGGTATTACATGATACCTGTAAGGGTAATGGCAATGGGTTCGGGGAGGAGGAAAACGGGGGAGATCGGGGCCTCGGGGTGATCGGGAACACCATTGCCGATGTCTCGGGGTCACCGATCGGGGAAGCTACTTGGGGTACCGACGCCGAAGGAGAAGGGATCGGGAGTGGGTCTGGATCTGGTCTTTGGCGACGGAGGAGCGGCGGTCGGATTAGTCACAGGCGGCGGCGACGTGGTGGTGGAGGGGAGCGGCGGCGCTGGGTTTTTTTTCGTCGGTACAGGGAGAAGAGGAGACGAAGAATGTGCAAACAATTTTTTTTTTCGTCTTTTTCTTTTCTTAATTTTTTTTTCTTCATTTTAAGCCCTTTTAGTTTTTGTAGTTGTACTCTTCTAGTCATATGGTTTACAAACAATTTCATTTTGACCCGTAAGTATCACACTATTTTTTTTTATAAATAATTTGTTATAAAAAGTGATTGGGGGGAAATGGGGAAATGGGGAAACCATTACTCACAAATTGGGAGAAAATAGGAAGGGGTAGGGAATGATGAGGTGGCACCTAAAATGGATTGGGGAAATGGGGAAATGGGGAGAGTATTGCCATTAACCTAAGGTTGTAAGGAAATAAATAGACTGTTGCACCGTATAACTTTTACATTGAATATTCAACCAATCTACTACTATAACAGTAAATGTAGGCTGTTCTCGGTGAAATCGCTAAGAAGACTTTTGGGTTCGAATCAGATGCAGGAAGGAGATTGGGTTTTCAATTGGGCTGGGTCTGTGCCCTTGAAGGTTAACCTCCATTTTTGGCGATCGTTATTGGGCCGTCTCCAAACAATGGATGGGCTGATTCGAAGAAATCTCCAGGTCAGCTCGGACATGTGTGTTTTATGCGGGATGGGGAGAGAATCGGCGGATCACTTATTCACTGGATGCTCGTTTTCGGGGACTGTTTGGAACTTCATTTCAAGATGGTGCGGTTTGCCGGACTTTCTTCTCTTCTCGGTTAAAGATTTGGCGTTGATCAACATTCAAAGGGGTCCAAACAATGAGGCGAATAAAGTGATCAAGACAATCATTTTAACCGGGTGTTGGTGTATTTGGATCGAGAGAAACAATGTTTTATTCAACAACAAAACCCCTTCGCTATATCGGGTTTTCTCGAGCATCAAGTCCTTGAGTTTTTTATGGTTTTCGAATCGTTGTATTTCATGTAACATTCCTTGGGTCAAGTGGGTCAAAAATCCAATGTAAGTTTTTGTTCTCCTTGTGGCTGGCCTTAGCGTCTTGCTTTGGCGGCTTTTTTAATAATATTGGCTGTTCAAAAAAAAACTTTTACATTGAATATTCAACCAATCTACTACTATAACAGTAAATGTAGGAATGTTACAGATGAAGAATGTTCTTTCTATCAAATCTCTATTGAATATGTAAACTCTCACTCTCTTGAATACTCCAACTACCACTCATTGGGTATCTATAGTAGTCGTTTTGATTGGGCTGCAATTAATGAAAAGCGCGCCACTTCTCCGGATGTTTGACTTGTTGAGACATTTGAGTGACATTTTGCTCTTATTTTATTAATCATGTGCTGTAGACATGCGCATCTTGTATGAGCTTCATTTTATGTTAATAGATTGCATACCTGTGACGTGGGAGTATCTTGACTGACTGTGACTTGCTAGGTACAGTGACCCACCACCGTTAACAATACCTGTATGATTCGGAACTTACTTAACTATATGGAATCCTGGTATATTGTCATATTGTGTACTCTTGAAAACATAAAAAACTTCCCATATTGAAACTTAGTATATTGTATATTCTTGAAAAACACAAAAAAAACTAGAAGATGTTATAAAAAACTTATAAACATGAAATTATAAAAAAATTATGGATGGTATTATGGGAGTTTAGAGAATTGTTGGTCGGATTGAATTGTGGAGGATCTTGACTCGAAATGTCTAACGTTAGAGTGACTCTTTGTTTGAACCAGACTTACGTTGTCTTGGCTCCATTGTGTTTGTTTAAACCTTTTGTTGTTTTGACTTTAATGCATCTCCTAATGGTTAGATATCCGTTCAACAACTACTTTTAATGTAACATGGTGTGGAGGATGTTTCTCTGTGTCTTGTGAGGTATCAAGTCTCTCACATGATGAAATAGGGCAGTATCATATTGGACCGGCCGATGTTTCCACATTCGTGTGTGGTATCAAACTTCACCTTCAAACCACACCGACCATCCTTACAAATGTAGTTAACTTTTTTTTCTTCTAAGGGGAGGGGGTATGGTTGCCTTGTGGCTTCAAGGAGCCATGCTCCCCAACCAATCATCATGTGCCAACTCATTTGGGATGTTTTTGAAGCCTTGTCAAGCCACACCACAAGGTATGGTTGCCTTGTGGCTTGGAGAAGCCACCGAAAAAATAACTTTTTTTTTTTTTTTGATTTTTAACAACTTTTCGGCAAAATAAAGCTCCACCAAGCGTTGGTGACCGTTTTCACGATCACGATAAATACGTCTCCTCCGTTAAGGTAATTCATCGCGTCCTCGTACGAACCATCGGAGCTACTTGACGAAGTCCCAATCTCGGGTGGTAGAATGAAATCATATTCGTCGTAAAGGCTCATTTTGTAGTGAGAATTTGTGGAGAGAAAGAGATAAAATAGTGTGGTTTATATAAATGAAAGAAATTTATGTGTATATATATAGTCAAATGTTGAAGAAAAAAAAAAAAAAAGAAAGAGCCGTTGGATAGCCGTTGGGCAGCCAACGGTCAAAAAAAACGTTCCAAAATATGCGGCTCTCCGTGGCTTGGAGGAACCGGCGAACAAGCAAAATGGGAGCCGTGGGAGGGCAACCGCATCACGCGGTATCGTTGCCTGGCGGAGCCAGGCGGCTCCCTTGGAGCCGTGGATGTGGAGCCGGGACGATACCGCCCCCCCTAATGATACTATATGCAAAATCAATTTTGAAAGGAATAATATGAGTGTGATTGGGCCATGTGACTCTACCGGTTGGATGTCCTGGTCAACTCTTTCTTATTATTAATATCGTTATTTTTATAATTATTTTTAAACCTTTTTTAAAGCACTTTCTTGGTTTTTGTTTTAGTTTCATAATATCGTTATCTTTAAGTATCTATTTTTATGTAGTTCACGTGGCAACATTTATTAGTATATTTTTAAATTTTATTTATATCATTTTTTTAGTTCTTATTAAATCGTTTTTTAAACGTTTCATTAGTTTTGGTTATAGTTTCATACTGTTGTTTTAGGTATCTAATTTTGTGTAATGTTATATATACCCAAACTTCTAATTTCAACTTCTTTACTTTGTCTTTTTTTCTTAACGTTCTAATTTAGCAATACAATTGTTTTGTATACCCGTATTATCCTCGCGGCATCGTAAAGATACATATAGTAAAATCTAGTTGTAAATATAAATTGGTATTTAAAGAGAGTTTTAAGTTTGGTTTTAAGACTTTCAGTAATTGGCATATTTACCAAAATAGAATTACCAACTTTATATAACTTTTTAGAGTTAATTACGGATTGCGTCTCTGTGGTTTGCAAATTTGTTTGGAATGAGTCTAAACGTTTAGAAATTTTCATTACGTAGTCTGGGATTTGCAATTCATTGCGAATTGCGTCCTTGAGCCCAACGGTGTTAAAAGAAACCGTTAACTACCGTCCCTGCGTTCCCACTCCTCCCTCTCTCTTTCTCTCTCATCATATCCTCCGATGGCCTGAAGCAGAATTAGTAACTTTAGATCTCGCGAGCAACAAAATTTCCGGTGAATTCCGGTGGGAATAACAAAGATGCGAAGCCTCTGGACTACCTAACACCTAACACTGCCGCCAACCACCATTAAAACATAATCCATCCATCATCTCAACTGCCTAACACAAAAACATCAACACCAAAACTTAAACCTATGAACAAGAGGGCTAGATCGCAACAGAAAATCGGAGGTCAACGAGTGTTAACCCACCAGAAAAATCGAGAACAACTAAACTCTTACCTCATATCGCAGAATTAGGGTTCAGTACTCGAACCGTCGCTGGAGGCGTCTGGTCCGAGCTCATATTCCTGACCCTTCTGTAGCCGTTGATCAGTTCGTTCGGAGCTAAAGCCCTTCACTCGTCGCCGTCGAAGACGACCTGTCGACTTGTTTAAACATCAAATCGTGGTTGTGTCGCCGCTGATGATGAGAGGAAATGGGGAAACGCGGCTGAGGTCACTGCCTCTCTCTTAATCGACACACAATGTGTGGGGGTGGATTAAATGTTTTTTTATGGTTTTAAACTAGAAATCGATCGCGCGTTGCTGCGGTATCTAAGGTTTTATGTAAATAAGCATATCATTTATTTGTCTAAGATAGCATAAAAAATTGTTGTGGTTATGAGTAAGATTATGTTTTTTATTTGTCTAGGTGTTATTCAAAATCGTAGGTACATTTATGCCATTGATAAAGACATTCATCCATTCATTTATGCCATTGATTCATTTATGTCATTGATTGACGCCTGTAGTTTACAGTTTACTTCTTCTGTGGCTATTGAGACTGACGTCGGTGTAGCTTATACAAAAAACGGCTGACATTGTGTCGTTGAAGAAGACGGTCGAGTAAGGTTGATGTGTCATCCATGATCATGCCATTACACAATGTCAAAATTTCAATTAAATGTGGCATGTTGTTACAACAAACAAATGAACACAATATCTCTATGTATAAGCAAATCTAAAACTACAGAAAAAGCTAAAAATAATTATTAGTTATATTAAATGTCACAGTGTCACACACATGGAAACCAAACCCATTATAAGTAAAGAAACCAATAAAGAATAGGTAAATTTAGATAATTTAACCTCTTTATATGCAAAACATTGGCATCCTGAAGAGCAAGCCCAATGGATTTACTCCAAACAATTGCAGTCTAATTTGAATCTCTTTATATGCAAAACATTGGCATCCTGAAGAGCAAGCCCAACATATTTACTCCAAACAATTGCAGTCTCTAATTTGAATCAGTCACATTTAAAGCACACCTTGAGATCATGTGTAATGGCAACCTGTACCTAAAAAGTAAATAAGGGATAACGATCTACACATCAAAGCCTACAAGAAAATCGACTTACCTTCTCCCCCGAACATTCAATTCTTCAAATTCGAACACATTTCACTTCTTTCGGCACGAAAAAAATTAGGAGAAAACAAAACCCAAAACGATATTACAACAAAAGAATTTTCACGACCACCTGTTTTTTATTTGTTTTACGAAAGCAGTAGTTATACCCAAAGTATTTTTACAATTAGTTTTCATTAACTGGACTTCTAATTTTTTTAAAGACCTAATAATGTCAGCAAAATGTATTGATCTGTATCAAAATATATAGATGCAGATATAAGAGTTGGATTAAATTTGATGGTTAGCATACTACTAATGTTTTTGGTTAGCACTGTATGAATTCTTTGTTATTGAATTTATAAATATAAATCCTCTTAAATGTTAGTATAAGTTTATAGAGTGTTTCAAATTATAATAGTAGTAATTATAAAATGCAAACAGTTGGTCTAATTTATTGTACTTGAATTTTTACAGGTAATTTGGATTGGAGATGTTGTGTGCCTTTTCACATATGAAAGTATGAGTGTTTCCATCTTGAGAAATTTCTTCATGCACTTTCTTGTTGCAGCTTGGTTTAGTGCACTTCACAGAGAATTAGTCTCTGGTGTGTTTAAAGTCTCTGATGGATGCCTCACACATGTAGTATTTGTTCTGTTTCACATTGTATGTTATAGATTTGAGTAACTAACTTATGATATGTTTTTTATTTGACATTTGATTTGTTTTTTGGTTAGTAAGATGTAAAAGTACAAATACTACATTTGATTGCTCATGGTTATTTAGGGACTGCATAGCAAATATCACCCCAATTAGTGAGCTGCCAGTATTTGTTTAACTAAATCAAAGATGAGGTCATCTTGTAAATATGCTAATAGGAAACCATAGCAGACAAACAGGAAAGCATAACGACAAACCAGGTGAGTCATGGCCTAAGATCAGGCCGAAAGGCGTAGTCGATGGACAACAGGTGAATATTCCTGACCTGTTCCAAAAACATTAGAATAGTTTATTAACAGCATATTTTAGTGTATGTATTATTAATCATTTTTCAGACTCCAAATGAAATACGATACTCATTTGCAATTATAAAACCGAAGAACCCATAACAGTGGCTATAATGAAGTAGACATGTGAATAGTATACTAAGAATATAAACTCACTTACTCAAGCTCCTTGCCTTCTACACTGTTTTTTACTGCGTATATATGCTTTCCATATCCAACATCAAATTCATGGATTGATAGGATAACAAATATGCTGTAGTAGTATCAGTGACATGGGTCGATTTTTTTTTTTTTTTGAAAGTCAATCATATCATATTTATAAATTTAATTAATAAAACTATATAAATCTCTATTAATAAAGACATTAAAGCTAATAAATCTGGTGATTGGGAATCAAGACTCGAGAGAAAGCATTAAAGGCAAATAATAATAACGGGTCAGTAAATTAATAAGGTACAATGGTCACTGTCAATTCATAGTTCAGATTGGTCAAGTTTCTAAGCTACTACAATTGGATGACCTATGTAGTTCCAACAAAGGGCAAATGAAGAAAGGTTACATGTAGTAAACGATACATATGGGATGATACGTGACTAATAACCCATCCAATCAAGTAGTCTAAAAGAAAAAAAGTTAAGCTTCATATCAACACGAATCAAATTTAAATAAGACATGTAGAGTTATCTTAAGTTGAATTAGGTAAAGAAAAACAGTAAATAATACTTTTAGAAGCTGACATTAATTACATCAGTTAGTTTGTGGGCTTTCTATTACATTCTTTGCTTCTTTTACTAATTAGTATATTGTGTTTTTCTTTGTTTATCCATTCAAACATACGTATGAACATTTCACTTAATATAAAACCATTACAGTTTTAAGGGGACTCTAATGTAGTCTAAAGATCCCGCTCATATTAATAATGTATGCATCTTTATAATGTTCAATGTTCAAAATTTTTAAAGACACAATAAATATAGAACATCTGATATAAATTACATAAAAACAAACTAAAGAAAATTACCTAAAGAGTAGACCAGTTTTGTGACAACCCTAAAACTTTTTGCTTTCTTTCCCCAGCGACGATAGCAACGACGACAGCTGATGCTGCGAACGCTACGACACAAGAATAATTTTCGGGACGAAAATTCCAATTTCAGGGGAATGATGTGACACCCGAGAATTTCAAGGTTAACTTCCGTTAGACAAACCCGTTAGTTACGTTATAAGTAGCTAATGCATAACTAGGCCGAATACGTCCACGACCTTTGGTTGATCATCACTTTCCGACCACAGAACACCTCTCAAACGTCTGTTTCTTCTCGGATTTGTCAGTTTATCATCGGATTTTACTAGTTTAACCTCTCGGTCGCTCATCTTGCTGTTCTTTGTGTTTTCGAGTCAATTTCTCATGTTTAGAAGTCGGTTTCGTGTTTGCAACACTTAAAAGGTAGTGTTGGATGTTTTCTTTTTTATATATGAGGTGATCTGATATGTTTACGAGTTTTTACAGGTTCAACAATGGCGAAATCTGCGTTTACGATTGGCTCGAGGTTGAAGATGACGATTCGACGTTTACGATCGGAGTTTCCGATTGGTGTTTACGATCGGACTCACCATGTTTACGACTGGGCTAAAACTGATTTCATTTCAAACTGATCGTAAACCCAAATAATGGATCGTAAACCCATAAGTTACATCGTAAACACTTAATGTTTTTAGAATCTCATCAAACTTAATCGTTTTTAAGATAATATTAAATGTGTTTAGTTAATTTGTGATTCGAAATCAAATTCTTTTCTTGAAAGTTTAAATTGAGATTTTCTGAACTTAACAAGTCAAATGTGATAATCAATTGAACTTCAACATGGTGTTAACAAACATAATTTCACTTGATGAGTGTAAGTTTGATGCATTTGTCTCGTTTTCTCAGATGGCAGAAAATATGCTTCAAGAAGAGATTCATTTTGAGAGAGATCATTGCATCCTGGCTTATCTTTATGACCCTCCAGAGAGACACATGCAGTTATTATACTCATTGATAGCTGGACTGAACATGTGCAAAAGCAATCATGCTCTCAGAACAAGCGTCCTGATCGATGAACAACTTGTCAGAGAATTCTGGGGAACTGCAAGATGAAGTGCAGATAAAACAAGGATCACTGCATATATGGAGGTTCTTGATTCTTCTCCAAGTAGCAACAACTCATGGAATATGATGTTGGAGATTCTGCAATGTGGAGTGAATTTTAAGAATGTTCATAATGATCGACGGGTTGTGCTTTATTTGAAAGATTGTGATTGTGGGAAGGAATATTGTCGTGAGAAAGCAGCATATAAGGTTAAAAATCATCTGTGAAAGGTCAGCCTTAGGGACGTGGCTGTGGAATTTTTAATAGAATATAGAAGACAGCAAGGAACAGCTGATACTGTACAGATGATGCTGGGCTTGTTGGTCATGTTCATCTTAACAAGACACTGTTGAAGGATTCAATCTTTCATGGAACAGCGAATCGGATCGTGGAACGTGAATGGTAGTCAAGCAAGAAGCCAAATACCTTCATATTTGATTTACTGCTTCCGTAGACGCTCTAATGGTTCATTCCTAGGGAAAGATTGTTGGGCTATACTTTATGAGGCATGAACATTAGAGTGGGCTAACTTGGATCGGGCTTAGGAGGTTTACGATCTGGGCTTGTTGGGCCGGTTATCCCTATTGGGTTTATGATTATGATTAGGGTTTTGTAATGGGTACTATATAAACCCAAGTAGTTTATGATTTCCCTAGTTGTTGGTTTATGATTTGTTCATTCTCTCACATATTTCCGATCGTAATCATCAATCAAAGAAAGTTAGTTTGTTCATCATTCAAGATTTGGTCTGTTTGTGTTGTGTTTCACTCATATCAAGTCTATTTCATCTACTTTCTCTTGAATCGATCTCGTACAAGGTTTCCGAACTTGTTCGAGATTAATATTTCGTGAACGGTTGTTGATCCCGGACCAACATGGCCAAAGGTTATGCTCAGATCTATGGCATGGATTACTCAGAAACATTCTCTCCTGTGGCTAAAATGACATCAGTACGTCTATTTGTCTCATTAGCAGCCACATATAACTAGGGTCTGTATCAGCTCGATATCAAGAATGCGTTTCTCCATGGTGATCTCAAATAAGAAGTCTACATTGAGCAACCACCTGGGTTTGTTGCTCAAGGGGAGTCTGGGAAGGTATGTGTACTTAAGAAATCCTTGTATGGTATCAAGCAATCTCCTCGTTCTTGGTTCAGGAAATTCAATACGGTTGTAATAGAGTTTGGATTAAGAAGAAGCGCTTATGATCACTCGGTATTCTTTGCATCATCTTCTGCTGGCTGTATTTTTACTTGTCGTATACGTAGATGACATATTAATAACTAGAAGCGATAGAGATGGAATCCAAAGGCTAAAATCAATTCTTGGAAATAAATTTCAGTCCAAGGACCTCGGCACACTAACATACTTTCTGGGAATTGAGGTCTCACGAAATAGAAAAGGTATCTACTGTCACAAAGAAAGTATTGTTTAGATGCTTTGAGAGATTCTGGAATGATTGAGGCAAAGAATTGTGATGCACCCATGATACCAAATGGGAAGTTAGGAGCACATGAAGGTGACCTCATTGAAGAACTAGAGAAATACAGGAGAATCGTTGGTAAGTTGAATTACTTGACCATCACTCGGCCAGATATCGCATTTCCAGTTAATGTGGTAAGTCAGTTTATGTCATCTCCAAGAACCTCACAGTGGGAATCTGTCTGTCACATTCTCAAATATCTAAAGGGAGCTCCGGGTCGGGGAATCTTATACGAAAAAAATGGTCATCACACGGTAGAGGGATTCATAGATGCTGATTATAATGGGGACCCTACAAGTAGATGATCAACTACTGGGTACTGTATCTTTGTAGGTAGAGATCTGGTATCTTGGAAGAGCAAGAGCAAAGTGTGGTCTCCCGTTCAAGTGCAGAATCAGAGTACAGGGCTATGGCACAAACCACGTGTGAGCTGGTCTGGCTTTAGAATCTTCTCGGAGAAATTGGCTTCAAACAAATTAAACCCATGGATCTGTGGTGCGATAATGAGGCAGCCATTCATATCGCAAATAATCCGGTATTACATAAAAGAACAAAACATATCGAAGTTGATTGTTATATCACTCGGGAGAAGCTTGAAGATGGAACAATTGCAACTCCTCATGTACGAAGTGGGGAACAAATAGCCGGCGTATTCACTAAAGCATTGCCTGGATCTAGAATCAGTTATATTTGTTACAAGCTGGGCATGATCAATATCTATGCTCCAGCTCGATGGGGGAGTGTTAAAATATATCTGCATTTATGTTATCTTTATTTGTGTTATGACAGACCAGTTGTAGTCAAGTGGTTGGGTAGTTGATATTAAGAGTATAGGTGTAACAGCAAGTCTCAGTTCCTATATATACGTTTGTATATGTATGTAAAAATATCAAGTAAAATACAGAAAATCAGTTTACAAAATTCTCTCTGCCTATCTGATTACCAATTACCTTCCTTATACTAGGTAATTAAATGTGACCCTTATACATATAACATTCCATTGAGGGTGCTTTGAAAAGGCACACTAAAAAGAGATGCTGAAGCAGATCAGTACCACCATCTTAAAAGACAATTCATCAGCATAAACCACGGACACGTAACTGTCTTTTCCTTTTAATTTTTATAATTGTTGTGTTTATTTTCAGATCTATTTTCATTTATATTTACGTTTTGGATGTTTATATTTTGGTTTTGCTTTTGTATTTTGATTTGGGAAACTTTTAGCTTTTTCTGTACTTTATGGTAGTTGTAATTAGAATCCAACTGAGAAAGCGTTGCAACATTTGAATAAGATTTAACCGAAATTGAAATTTGCATCAGTTTCATAAGCTTTGGAACCAAATTCAAGTCAGTTTAACATTCTAAA
>JBCNJP010007071.1:0-24570 GCA_039602395.1 Deinandra increscens subsp. villosa | reverse complement strand
TGTGGTTTCAAAATTCTGGCAATCGTCTAGAGCGTCGAGTAACAGAGGCTGAAAAGGGTTCCTCAGTTAAAGATATGTCTGGTATGATCCATGAAAAACATCAGCTTCGAGGCAAGTGAATATTTAATTTCTGCAATTAGGTTATCTTTGTTTTAAGAATTATTTTTTTTAAGTCTTTGATTGCTTTAAAATTAATTTTATTGATCAAGATTAGATACTCGGGGTATGAGTCTGAGGGAAAGTTTTACAATTCTCAATGTTTTCAAAATTAACAACATTTCAAGTGTTTTTACATTTAAATGAGGTTTGGGGTGTATTTGGCAGATTTGAAAACATGAGGGGCTGTTATGAATTTTTTGTTTAACAAAACCAACTACACCCTCATTTACAACCACATTTACGGTCCATCATCTATCCCTCTCTCCATTTACGATCTGTCAAAGAAACCCTAACCACTGTCCAATGTTGCAAAAGACGCTAGGCGGTACCTAGGCTGTCGACTAGGGAATTAGGATTAATCGGCCTAGGCGGGGATTAATCGGGGATTAATCGGTCCTAGTAAATTACAAAGATTTATAAATTTTCTAGAGATTATATATCGTAATATGTCAAAATACTAAAAATACTTCAAAAACTAGTAGTAATAAAGACTTCTAATATAAATATATAAGTGAAAAAAAGAATTTTTTTTTTTTAATTTAACCCGCCTAAAACCCGCCTAGCCGCCTAAAACCCGCCTAAAACCCGCCTAGCGCCTAGCCGACTTTGACCGACTTCGACCGACTTTGACCGATTTTGACCAATTTTGACCGATTTTGACCTAGGGCGCCTAGACAGCCCGCCTAGCCAAAAAGCACTACGGACGATGCCCGCATAGCGCCTAGGCGCCGATTAATCGGCCGACTGGGCCGCTTTTTACAACCCTGCCACTGCCGCTACCTCGCCGGAAAAACGATCTCACCCACCTCCGGCCATCCTTTGTGTAAACCGAGCACACCATCACTCTCGCAATCACTTTCCGACCACAGAACACCCCTCAATCGACTGTTTCTTCTCAGATTTGTCAGTTTATCACCGGTTTTTATTTGTTTAACCTCTCAGTCGCTCATCTTGCTGTTCTTCGTGTTTCGAGTCGATTTCTCGTGATTAGAAGCCGACATTGTGGTTATTAATCTATAAAGGTAGTCATAGTTGGTTGTTTTGCAAGTATGTTGTGTTTTGATGTGTTTACGAGCTTGTTGCAGGTTCAAAAATGGCAGATTCGTCGTTTACGATCGTCTTGAGGAAGAAGACGACCATTCGTGATTACGATCGACATTTACAATCCACGTTTCCGATTGCGTTTATGATCGGGGTTTACGATCCAAAGAGATTACGACAAAGGGCGTTTACGATCGGGCTTAGCGTTTTCGAGAGATTACGACCGAACTTGATTTAACCCGATCGTGTACCCACCTGTAGGATCGTAAACCCATTTGAAGTATGATTTAAAATCGTAAACATGTAAATTAATCACAAAATGTTTTTGAAATTTCATTAAATTCAATTGTTTAAGATAAAATTTAAATTTGTTTAGTTAATCTGTGATACAAGATCAAATCCTTTCCGAAAGTTTTAATTGAGATTTCTGAACTTAATGGTAAAATGTGATAATCATTTGAACTTCAAGATGATGTTAACTAACATAATTGCACTTTGATTACTTTAAACCTGATGTATTTGTCTCGTTGTCTCAGATGGCAGAAGATATGCTTGACGAAGAGATACACTTTGAGAGAGATCACTGCATCCCGGCCTATCTTGATGACCCTCAGAGAAACATATGTACTTATTCTACTCTTTGGTGGCAGGACTGAACGTGTGCAAAATCAATTATGCACTTAGAACAAGCGTGCTGATGGATGAGCAGCTTGTCAGAGAATTCTGGGGAACTGTAAGAGCAAGTGCAGACAAAACAAGGATTACTGCAACTATTCAGAACAGACAGATTGAGATTCTTGAAGAAGACATTCGCAAGGGTTTGAACATTAATGATAAAGCTGAAGATACGATGGAGTATTCAAAGACCGTTGTGTTAGAAGGTGCTCAGTCCTTGGGGTATGAAGGAAAATTCCCTCCCATTTTCAAGAAGCTACTGCCGCACTACTGGAGGTGTCTGGCACACTACATGCAGAAATCCTTCTTGGGGAAGAGAACAAGTTTTGACCAGCTAAACAAAGTGCATGGGACTGCATTCGTTGCACTGGACTTGGACTGGGACTTCAAGTTTTCAAAGATGATGCTGATGGATTGGATTGGCAATGCTGATTTGAGTGCCAGAGAACAATTTCTTATGACGCCAAGGTTTGTCCATATGGTGGTGCTGAAGAAGTATCCTATGATACAAGAAAGGATTGAGAAGCTGGATATCAAATTCATGGATAACAGTGTGTTCGGATTGCAAACCCAAGATAGAAAGAGAAATAATAGCTTTCAAGGGAGGCTTGAATGGTTTAAGAGAGGTGCATTCCCTGAAGTTCCAAGGGAACAAGATCAAGAAGAATCTGATTCCGAGCCGGAAGTGCATCCGGTCAATGTGTCTGTTGCTGAAGACCATGATGTGACAGCAACTGTTCCTGTGAATGTTCGGGGAGAAACATAGGATATACCTTCTGATGAAGAAAATGTGATGGATGACATTTTCCCTGAACATGAGAATCTGAATGACGATATCTATGGGGATCTAGGGCCCATTAGCCACAAGAGAACGAGGGATGACTTAAACTCCTCTTCTAGCAGTGGCTCAATTCCACAGGAGTTGGATGCTCATTTTACAGTGGATGATGTACTTGTAGAACCTATTCCTGTGCATGTACCGTCACCAAGAAAGAGAGCTGATCCCAGATCTATCAGGATTAAGTTTCAGAAGACAAGCTCAGGGGTGATGGTGATTGAACCCAGATGTGCAAATGTTCAGGATGAGAATGTGACTGAATCGACAAATATTGAAAGCTCAACTCAAGTTGATGTCCAAGCTAATGTTCAAGAACCAACACCAATGCAGAGTGAAAGTCCTGTTCAGAATGAACATAGCCCAGTTCATGATGAAAGGAAATTCTTTGATGTGGATAACATGTTTGTTGAGCCAAGTCCAGGGAGAATAAACCTATCTACTGAATCAAGCCAGCCCCCTGTCATTCCAAGCTTTCGTCCGTACCAAGCGCTTGTTGAAAGAACTTGCACAAGCTAGTGAACTCCCTGTCGACCTCAGGATAAGTCCTGATCCTCAAATCAACTTTCTTGTATCTCAAAACAGGAAGAGAGAGGGAGAGATAAAAGAGCTTAAAGAAGAAAACAAGAGGTTGAAGGAGAAGGAAAGCAAGAATGAAGCCAACATTGGATTCCTGTACGCAGCTTTCTATGATCTAAGAAAGAAACTTGAAGACGTGTAGAAGTCTGGTAGCCTTAGTGCTCAGGGTGCCCTAGGACAGAGTTCTTCTTAAGGTACTGAAACTACTGATATAGTGCATGAAGATGAAGGAGATGACATCATAGTAATATTTGACTATGCTCGAGGAGGAAGAATCATCTCAAAGGCACCGGAAAGTCATGACAACTGGTTCAAGGATTTCTACCAAGGTCCTCCCCCCACTCTGTACTCAATTGATGTGGGTGTAAGCGAAATCGACAAAAGGGGGAGCCGTGAACCTATTCTGTGCTGGCACTATGATGGTGAGAAGAAGCTGTTTGCGGTAATTAGAGATGGGTACAGTCCAGTGGAGTATTACAGAACATAGAGGCCAATTTCACTCCTAGACAGAACCAGAAATCAAAAATTTGCTGAGGGCACCGTACATAAACAGATGGAGGAATGCTCAAGGAGATCAAGTTCGTGACAACCTGATGAGCCATTTGGCAGAAAACTTTGTGAACTTTGAGCTCAAACAGGTCAGATGGATTGAAACTGGAACTGACCCTGTAACAGGAGAGCCTGTCGGAGAAGTAAGGCGACCACCCACCAAAAGAACTAGAGTGATAAATATGTTGGAAGAAATTGAAGATGGCACGTTAGTGAAAGACTTCGACAACTGGTTTTATGATCCAACAACACACGAGGTGGTGGTGGTCCGCAAGAAGATGAGAGAATTCTGCTTCTATGATCCGGTTGATCTGCTAAGGTTTGGTGAACGTGATATCAAGCTCCTCGCCTCCCAACCTATTCTCGGTGATGAGAATGATCTTGAAAATGCTATATGGGTGGGGATCTTTCATGGAAAAGCGAACCGGATTGTGGAGCGTGAATGGTGGTCGAGCAAGATGCCTAATACTTTCAGATTTGATTTGCTGCTACCATAGACGCTCTAATGGTTCATGCCTAGGGGAAGATTGTTGGGCTATACTTTATGAGGCATGAGCATTAGATTGGGCTTAGTTTGTTTTGGGCTTGTGGTGATTACAATTGTGGGCTTACTGGGTCGGTTCCTTAGTGGGTTTATGATTATGATTAGGGCTTTTGTAATGGGTAGTATATAAACCCATGTTGTTTATGATTCAAGCGAGTTATTGGTTTACGATTTCTTCCTCCACATTTGTAATTCCGATCGTAATCTTCATCTCAAGAAAGTTGATTGTTCATCATTCAAGATTTGATCTTTTTTGTTGTTCTTCACTTATATCAAGTCTATTTCATCTTCTTTCTCTTGAATCGATCTCGTACAAGGTTTCTGCACTTGTTCGAGATTAAGATATCGTGAACGGTTGTTGTTTCTGGACCAACAACCACCATGCTAAAAATGAACATGAATGTTGTATATATGTGGACATGGATTTAAAAATGTGCGTACATTAGATGTGTGCAACACATTTTAAGTGATTATGAGTTCTATGCAAAAATTTAATAAGTATATGAATGCTATTTGATATGATAAGTCACGGGAATGAAATATTAAGGGAATAAACTCGAAGTAAATTAAAAATAAGTTTTTCTATTAAAATAATTTAATAAATTGACATTTAAAGTTATGTGGTTCATTGGTGATTATTGTGTATATCTAAACATTTAAAGTTAAGCGGTTCATATAAAGTTAATACTATTGATTTGAATGCTCTTCCTTCGGACCACCTATTGTTAAAATCATCCTAATATGACATAAGAAGATCATACCTTGTTAAAAATGCTTATCAACCACGAGCTCATCAATTTAGATGGATAAACTATCCCGATGGTCGGAGACCTTTTAGTGTAATTTTACATATATTAGGTATGTGTTTAATTTTACATTGTATGAATTATGGTTAAATAAAATTGAACGTTATAAATCAAGGTTAATTTTTTTTAATGGTTAATTTTTTTTTTAACGTTACCCCTGAACATTTTTTCTGGATCCGCCCCTGGCTCTAGACATATATAGCATGTTGATTTAATAGAGAAAATGTTGCTCGTAGCCTTTTCCGAGTGCATCTGATCGTCTCCACATCATATAATGGCCATCATTTCCTTCTCCCAAACATTACTGTTTTCTACATGTGGGTTTTCCTTGATGAAACTAAGCATATCATGACTCTCTAAGAGACATAGCATCTGTGTTTTCCACATATTATATGTGACACGACCACTCAGCTTCATCGTAACAAAGTTTGGGGCACAAACATGTGACGAGTATGGGTACAGCAGGTATCCAGAATTAGATGAGCTTGAGCCTTTCATTTTAACTTGCTTTTCTCTGTCTACAGTACCCTTGAGTACTCTTGCTGCTATAATATATATATATATATATATATATATATAGGGAGAGGATCATTTGAGAACCAATTGGGTTTGAGAACTAAAAAGAACTAATCTCAACCACTAGTTTATATATATGGAAAACCCCCCATGAATTATAATGGTCCCACCTGAAATTAGTGGTTGAAATTTAGTTCTCAAAATAAAAAGTTCTCATTTGAACCTAACCCTATATATATATATATATATATATATATATATATATATATATATATATATATATATATATAAGATTAGGATCATTTGAGAACTTTTTATTATTATGAGAACCATGAGAACACTTCCTAGCAACATATTTGGAATCTAACATATTTTATTTATTTTAATTGAAAAGGGCAATAAAGTCTTTAACCTATATAACCAAAAGACAAAACCCTTTTAAAATATTATTAACTATTAAATTACTTTAACTATTAATATCTAGATTAGTAAAGATTAATTATTTTAAATATTTTTTAAATACTTTCTTTTATGTTTTTTATTACGTTTTTAATATTTTTTTAAACTTATTTTTTATTGTTTTTTTAATGTTTCTTAACTTTTTTAAACGTTTTCATTTTTAATTTTTAAACAATTTTTAAAACTTTTTATCAACTCATCATTATTTACGTTTTAATAACTTTTTTTTTTTACTTTTTAAAAAAAAATTATTATTTATATTACTTTATAAATATATATTTTTATTAACTTTTAGTTTTTAACGTTTTAAATAATTTTTTTAAAACTTTTCTATTAACTTTTTTATTAACTTTTTTATTAACTTTTTTACTTCTTAAATTATTTTTTAAACCTTTTTACTAGTTTTTTTAATTTACTATTTATGTTTTTAATATAATATTTTTTTTACTTTTCCCTACTTATTTTATGTTTTTGAATAAATTTTTTTACTTTTATTAAACATTTTTTAAAACTTTTTCTACTATTTTAATTAATTTTTTTAAAACTTTTTATTAGTGTTTTTAATCTACTTTTTATGTTTTTAAAAAATATATTTCTTTTACTTTTTTTTATTTCTGTAAGCTTATTTTTAAATGTTTATTTTAAAAAAAAATAATAAATGCCTACGTGCATAGAATATAGACACTAACAACCATGCAACATATGCCTACGAGGATGCAGCGATATGTGACATCTATGGAACAAGATTCATTTATGCTTTAACCATACGTGATTGTTCGATGAGATTGAACTTTTATTTTGTTTATTTTATACACCGATTAATTTTGTATTCTTGGATTTTCTAATTACCAATCCCTTTTTCATATTATTCTTATTGACTCATATGTGTAAGTACGTTTGCACCAATTTAACAACATAAAGACCCTTTTATTAGTGTAAAAACCTATTTACACGTTTGTTATACGACGCTTCACGTTTGTAAGAACTCACTGCATTGGTGTAATAGGAACATGATACAAGTGTGTAACATTATGTGCACATGCAACATAGTAATATTTTACTACTTGTTAGTAAGTTTTTATAATGAATAGGTAAATATATGTAACAAGATGCAACAATGTAACAAATACATACGAGCATGCAATATATTAACAATCATATAATATATACCTACGAGCATGCAGTGATATGTAACATATATGGAATAATGGAACAAGATTCAATCCTACTTTAAGTATACCTGATTGTTCGTGAGATTGAACATTTCTTTTACTTCTTTTATACACCATTTAATTCGGTATTCTTGGATTTCCTCATTACCGACCCCTTTTTCATTTTTCTCTTACTGACTCTTACGGGTAAGAACGTTTGCACTAGTTTAATAACAACCTACACCCTTTTATTAGTGTAAAAACATGTTTACATGTTTGTTACACATGCTTCAAGTATGTAAGAACTCGTTGCATTCATGTAGCAAGACCATGATACAAGTGTGTAACATTATGTGCATTTATGTAGCAATAACCTAATACACCTTTTTATTAGTGTAAAAACATATATGTAACTGTTTGTTACCCATAAGTAACTGTTCGTTGCATACATGTAAGAACATGCATTCAAAAAATTGATAATTTTGAGATCTTGTTGTTTATAATTTTGATATCCTTTTTGATGTTGTTTTTGGTTCTTGAAAAAAAAATATTAGATCTTGGTATTGTTTTGGTGCTAGTATTATCATGGTTTAAGTTTTTGACGGGTGGTAACCTTTTACTACTAATTGGTAAGACTCTGTTACGGAAATGTAACGTATATGTAAGAAGGCGTAACTATGTAACAGATGCCTACAATCATGCAATATAGACAACAACAACTATGTAACAGATGCCTACGAGCATGCAACCAAATAAATACTTGTTTATATTTTTGTTACACAATGCTTCAAGTTTGTAAGAACTAGCTACATGGTTGTAGCAAGAAAATGTGTTTGCGAAAATATGTTTGGGCATTTACCTGATAAATAATGTGTTTACGGAAAATGAGGGAGAAAAAAAATATGATATACTGTTCAATGAGAAAGAAATTTAAATATTTATATTTTTTTAATATTTTATATACGTGCAACTATTCGTTACACATAGGTATTTGTTGGCTACACATATGTAATTGTTCGTTACCTACATGTAACAAAATACATTAAAAAACAATATAAAAAAAATAACGAGACTATAACCAAATTAAAGATAAAAAAACGTCATATTTAATGGTGCAATTTTTTTTATAAAATTATTATCGTAATAAAAGTTATTAACGATACAAAATGGAGGGTGGAAAGTAGATATTTATGTCACATCACCTTATCACTTCATCTCAATTTAAATATAAAATTACCTAAATGCCCTTTTCTAGATATTTAATAGATTTTTCAATTTTAATCTAACTTAAATAAATTCAAATTAATCTAGACCATTTATTTGAAAAGGTGGTTAAGATGTGTGGCTCATATCTGTTCTCGCGGTTCTCACAATATTTATTGGTTCTTAAAAGATCCTATCCCTATATATATATATATATATATATATATATATATATATATATATATATATATATATATATATAGGGATGAGAACATTTATTAACCACTCCTTAGTGCAATAACTAAATAACCCAATCTTAATGGTTGATCATTTTGATCTTATGGTTTAAAATTAATCTAACTTTTTTATTATGATCCATGGTCCAGATTTAAAGAGGGGCAAATAAGTAAAATTTTCAAACTTTAAACTCTTGTCTTTTTCCCCATTCACACTCAATTACAGCAAATGTTAGAAAGAGAGAGGGGAGACCTGAGACTCCGAGAGGGGTTTGGTGCGCCGGCTCCCACCTCCGCCGACCTCATTTCTCAGGCGACCATGCTCCGGCCACGACGCACCTCACGGCGGCGCTCCCATTTTCTCCTCCTTTAACCAAAACCATGAATCCCGAGAGCTCAATTCTAGTCACGAACGACAATAGAGACGGCGTAACTTACCGCCGCTGAGATTTCTAGATCAAACGAAGACGTCAAGAACGACGGTGTTCTCCTCCCACAGGCATGGTTCGATTTCTGATTCAATTTAGTTGATTTTTTCTGTTCATGTATTCCGATGAGCTCAAGAACATCGGTTCATTTTTTTAGGGTCCGATTTTAGTTTTTAATGATTTGTTTCCTATTGATCTGGTCCGATTTTGTTTATATTTATTTTTTAATTATTTGTTTAGATCTGGTAGTGATTTTGTAATTTGGTCCATTTTTTAATAATTTGTTTTATATTGATCTGGTCCACTTTTGTAAATTTTTAATGATTTGTTTTAAGAACGGCGGTCGTAATTTTCTAATTTGGTCACGATCTCTCTTCATTTTAATCATTTTTTTTTTTGAACCGGTAGTTTTGATCTTGAATTTTGCTTTAAATATATTCTATAATGAAGTATCTTTTTTAGATTTATATAAATGCATTTTTATTTTTTATTTTCTCTACCAATTTGTTACTCACCGTTTGTAATCTTCGTATTTTTAGCTGTACATTTGGTAATTTTATGTAATAACATCACTGTTACTATCATCACACCAATGTTAATGGTTATAGCATCATTGTTTATATGCATATTTGATGTATTTATAGGTTGTAATATATGCATATGCAGTTGTACATTTTGATCATGTTTTTGCTGAATCTTGATGCTTTATAGTATCGAATATGTGTATATTTACTTGTACATTTGATTATTTTTTGTTGAATCTTGATAGCCTTGGTGCTACTCATCATCACACAACTATTAATGTTATAGCATCAGTGTTTTATGTGGATATTGATGCACTTGTAGTTTGTAATATATGCATATGCAGTTGTACCTAAGTAGAAAAAATGATGATAGTGGCTGTAACACTAATGCTACATCGTAGGTCTGAGATATTGATGCATTTTGTAGTTTGTAATATATGCATATGCAGTTGTACCTAAGTAGTAACATCGATGCTACTGCTTATGAATGTGTGGATGTAATTTTGTTATTTGTTAACAGTTATGACAATGATGTTACTGGTTGTAACACTAGTGCTACATCGTACGTCTAAGAAAACGGTAATAAAAAACGTTGAGACTATACTTGAATTGAAGATAAAAATGCGACGAGTTTAATGATGCAACTTTTATAAAAATTTGACAATGTATAAAAAAGTTAAGGACGTTTTAAAATGAAATGGGGGTTTTATATGATTATGTAAATTGACAGATTTGCCCTTTTGAATTAAAAAAAAAGAAATGGACACATAGCAAAATCTGGTGGCTTCTTGCTTTAATCAACCATTGGATGATGGTTATTTGGTTAATGGGCTTTTACATATATACCCTTCCTAAGAGCATTCATAGCTCATTCCCTATCCTTATCCCTATAATTTATATATTTATCATTATTTTTTCTCTCACTTCCACTCACAACCACAATTAAATAATACTTTTTATACCTTTATCATTACCTTTTCTCTTTCTTCAAACCTTAAATTTTAAAGATTTACCAGATTTTTCCTCATTTTTCCTCAAATATAAGGATTCCCCAGATTTTTCCTTAAATATTTCTCTCTCCTCTACTCACAACCACTCAAAACTACACCTTAAATTTTAAGGTTTACCCTCACAACCATTATAGGGAATGGGCTGTGAATGCTCTAAGTTATTTTATTACATATATACCCAAACATAAACCTTAATTACATATATCCCCTTTCTAAACAATATCAATATATATTACATATTTACCCAATTCTTTTTAAACAAATTATTAAATAACTAAAATACCCTTAATGAGTATTTACATATTTTCCTTCTAATATGATCAATTGTTATTGTGAAATAACAATGAGGTGATCCATAATCTTATATATATATATATATATATATATATATATATATATATATATATATTTCATATTACACTAACTATGAGGTGATCCATAATCTTATATACTTTTTTTCATATTAAACTAACCTATCGAACCACATATTAATACTTTATTTAATCTTAAATTTAGAAGAACATCTAAAGTTACTTCCAAAGTATTCGACCATTTGACCTGCATGAATCGTACTCGATACTCAAGTTTAAATGGGTCACGTAACTTCTTAAATGGGTCAAAAGCTTAAAAAACAGAAGACAAGAAAATTTGTCTAGTAGAGTAGTTGACCAGGGTAGTTGACCATTATATTTCTTAGGCTTGGAAAGAAAGAAAGTGGGAACCAAAATCAACAAAAACAATGAAGTTAAAAATAGGAGATATGAAAAAGAGTAAATTACGGATTTCGTCCATGAGGTTTGCCCAAATTTCACATATCGTCCCTAAGTTTCATTTATTACAGATATCGTCCCTAAATTTTATAAAATCGTTGCGGATTTCGTCCTTCCGTCCACCAGCCGTCAATTTTGGCCGTTAAGTCTGTCACGTGAGTAAAACGTGATGGGCTTGTTGGTCTTTTCACAGCTCACTTAATTACCCCTTTTATAATCCGTCAAATCCCCATTAAATTTCCAACGGCTAACCCGTCTTCTTCCTCTCGTCCTCCTCCTTGTTCACTGTAACCCTAAATCGAATTCCCAAAGAAAAATGGTGCTATGCTAGTGTGGGAGATTTGCTATTGTCCGAACAAGTAAGACAGACACAAACCCTGGCCGTCGGTTTTATTGTTGCGCTGAACAGGGATCAAATTGTGGGTTTTTCATGTGGTATGTGTGCTCGTTCAACTGAATTGATTCCTGGATTGCTTAAGTCTAAGATGCGGGCTGATTTGCTTGAGCATGAATTGCGAACTGGATTGGGAAGCTCAACTCGTAATCAAGCTGATTTTGAGAAGCTTGAACAAGAAATCAGCAAGAAAAACACCCAAATCAAGTATTTGTTGGTGATAATAGCTTTCCTTTGTTTAATGCTCTTGTTCTAGGTCTAATATAGTGTTTAGATGTTGGTTAATGTAATGAATTTCCTTCCTGATGTAATGTGACTTGAATAATCAATGAAGTTCTTGGTTTGGTTTAGAGTACTCTTTGGTTTAATAGCAAATGTGAAATTGATTGTTTATTTGGAACCTGTCATGAACAATTGTGATGAACATATTGGTTTGTTTATTTGGAACATGTCTTGAACAATTGTGATGAACAATTGCCATGACAATTTGCATGCGATCCATCTGTGAATTGCCATGACATACCCAAATGGGTCAAAGAATTACAATGGTAAATCTAACACAAGCAATAACCAAACCCAAATGACCATTAACCTACATTTTGCATAGAATAAAAACTGGACCAAATTAGCCAAAATTGCAGTATCACTATACTGCATATATTAATAACATAACCATTTCTTACAAACAAACCTTACAAACCAAATGTCTAAACATAATCAACCAAAGTAAAAACAAGTAGTACTTAACCAACTAAACATACCATAAGTTTAGACACCTAAATAAATATACTAACAAACACATTCCCTTGTCTCTCACACCCCACCTTCAAACCCTCTACCCCTACCTGCTGCACCTCTTCCTGTTCCACCTCTACCTGCTGCCCCTCTTCCTCTTGTACCAACAGCTTTTGACCCTCTTCCTGTTCCACCACTACCTGCTGCACTAGGCCCAGCTTCACTAACAACTGATTCACCTCTACCTTTTGGACCACCATCTGATGCACCTCTACCTGATTGACCAAATGGCAATATTATAACTGAAACACAACCAAATGCAATTATAACTAAAACTCAACCAAATGCAAATAAGAAATTACCTCTTTTCCCTACACCTCCACCTCTCTGTCCTCTACCTGCTTCACCTTGTGCACCTTGACCCCCTTGACCCTTGCATGATCTTCTGTTATGGCCTGGGTTTTTACAATAAGAACAAAACATTGTCTTTCCAGCCTTGGATAAGCTGTTACCCCTCACCATACCTTACTCATCTATCTCCACCTGGCTCTTTCTTCTCTTCTTTTTGGGTCTACCAACTGGCGTGTGATGGAATGGTGGTTTGAGTGTTGTTGGGCAAGGATCTTTAACCCACATGTTTCTTCCATTAATTGGGTTAATCTTTAAGGAATAAACTTCTTTCCATGTATCCAACCAGTGGCAAGGATGTATCCATGCTTCAGCTCCACCTTTAATCTTCTGGTTCAAGAGATCCATTTCCCAATTTGCTGTAATTGCATGCTTGCATGGTAAACCAGTCAATTGCCACTTTCTGCAAGTGCAGGTTAGTTTTTCCACATCAACTACCACCTGATCATTCCAAGGTCCAGACACTTGAAATTTGGTTCCACCATTCCACAATTCTTTATAGTTGTATGCCTTTTCTTTCCTCTCATCAAACATCTTAGCAGATGTTGGTGTTAATGGCCCTTGTTCCTTTGAAATTAACTAAACATACAATGTTTGAATATCATAAATAGTAAACAGAACAACATTAAGAAATTCAACCTGTCATGAACAACTTATTAGGTTATTACCTGTAACACAGAGACATGTCTCTTCATCAGGTACTCCCTTACATACTCCAAAGCATAAATAATAGGTTTCTCCCTGCCATCTACTAACTTTGAATTGAAAACTTCACATAGATTGTTCAGCAAAAGGTCAGTGTGGGCTCTCTCTGTGAATTGATATCTAGACCAATGCCTTGTTGGTATTTCATACAACCATGTATGTGCAGCCTCATTCAACTTCTTTCACTTGTCCATCTTCTCCTTAAACCAAGGTTGAGTCCTAGCAGTAGCTGCTCCCCAAATCAGGTCCTTGTAAGCTGATAAAATGCATTTAATTAACATTAGCTAGTGATTAGGCACATTAAAGTAAACCAACATTAAGGTTGTAACATACCTTTGCCTCTCCATGTTTGTTTCATGTTCTGATGTATGTGTCTCAAGCAGAACCTATGCTCAGCACTAGGGAAAACTGTTGCAAGTGCAGGTAGTATACCCTATAACACAAGGAAAATTAAGGACCAAATAAAAAATAATAAGTAATAATTGGGACTAAATATGAAATCAGAATACCTTTTGTCTGTCGGAAATGAAGGTAAAGTTTGCATTACTGGGTAGATCAAGATCATCAGCTAGGCATTGTAGAAACCAGGTCCATGAGTCTTTGCTTTCAGCCTCTACCACTGCATATGCCAAAGGGTATATCCCATTGTTTGGATCTAGGCCAACTAAAGTCAACATTTGACTTGGGAATGGTCCCTTCATAAATGCTCCATCTAATCCCAACAACTCTCTTTTGCATGCCTTAAATCCCTGTTTTAGTGCCCCCAAACAGATGTATATCCTCTTGAAGACCCTAGTTGGACTATCAGGGTTCTGTTCTGGTTCAACCTCAATATGAACAGTGGTACCTGGATTTTTTGACTTAAGCTCCAAAGTATAGTCTCTGAGCCTTTGGTATTGATCAGCAAAATTACCTCTCAACAGGTCTGTAGCTCTAGATTTTGATCTATGAGCCTGTATCCTAGACACTCTCAACTGATACCTTGCTTGGAGTTCTTGTTGCATTGCCTTTATGGAGATTTTAGGGTTAGACTCCATTTTACTAACCACCCACTCCTCTTTTACCAAAAACTCAGTATTGAAAGCTGTGAGATCTCTTGTGGGGGTACACTTATGCTCTGAACAGTAGGTAGTCACCCTCCAAGTGCCCTCTTGATTCTTCAATTTTGGAACATAGAGAACCCACGGGCACTTTACAACCTCCTCCCCTTCATTACATGAGGCCTGGCTATCATGGGCCTGACTAGATTCACTTGGCCCAGTTTCACTTTTTTTAGGCCCAATAACTATCCCATCTTGCCCACCTTTGAAAACATTCACAATTCCTTTGCAAACAGCCCTGACCCTATCATTGTCAATTTTTTTAAAGACAATGTTCCACTTGGTCTCAACAGCATGCTTATTTACCAAGTCGTTAACCTCTTCCCTACTACCAAAGATCTGCCCAATAAAGAAAGTATCCCCAGCCTCCTCCTTTGATTTCCTTTTCGTCATATGTTTCAATTCTCTTTCCCTATCAACTTCTAACCCATCTTCTGATCCTGCACTTGTAAATGAGTCTTCATTCAGACTCACTTTAGCACCACAATCACCACCTACCTGAACTGAACCCTTACTTTCCTCATGTTCAACATAATCACTGTCCCCCTCATACTCTCCATCATATTCTGCATCATTACCACCATTACCACTCTCATTATCCCCCTCATTAGCATCATTAGTACACTCATGATCCCCCCCCCCCCCATGATCCCCCTCATCAGCTCCATCATCCCTCTCATTATCCCCCTCATTAGCATCATCATTACCATCATGATCCCCTTCATCAGCTCTATTATCCCCCTCAACATCCTCCTCCTTACCCTTAACCTCACCTTCATCAAATGGGAAGTCCTTGTCAAATTGCTCAAAGTCATAATCAAAGGGGTCATTAAAAGGTTCTAGGACTGACTCATTCACATGAATCTAAACTGCAGGTGCAGTTTTATGACCCTCAATATCCATTGCCCCAACTGTGTTAACCACAGTTTTCTCACCCTCTAACTCTATTCCCTCAACTGTGTGAACCTCTGTATTTTTATTACCCTCTATTCCCTCAACTGTATGAACCTCACTTTTATCACCCTCAACTTCCATCCCATCATTAACATGTTCCTTTCCCTCATTAACTTGTGTCTCATTAGCCTCTATTTCATTCAACTTATCACCCTCAACCTCACTATCCTTCCAATCCAGTAACAATCTTTTTTTTTTGAACTCCTAACTGGTAGCTTCTTTAAGGGTCTAATTGTATCAGCTGCCACATCATCTAATTCCTTTATCATCACTTTTGATGATCTAGGAGATTCAAATGGGGATGCAAAGTAAGTCCTCAATCTTGTCTCCCCATGTTCTACATAAACCCTAATCAGCTTGGTTTCTATAACAAACTTAGCAAGTTCAAGCACATCATGATCATTTCCTAGTGCCTGAAGGCCAAAATCTAAGTCAGTGCCTGGTATCATAAAATGGTAATAGACTGGCCTATCATCATCCCTAACTAGCCCTAGCTTTGTTAACATATGATCTAGCTCATGAACAGAGAATTCATCCATATCAACATAATCAATATGATCAATCTTACCACTAAGATACCGTCTCCCTGGAAATTTGGTATTAAAGCACCCATCATGATGGACTTGGAAGGTGAATAGCGTTTTTGAACCTTCTGCTCATAAACAAACAACAAAAAAAAGCATTTTTAGCAAATTAATCACCAAAATTAGGGTTTGTGTGTAAAAGATCGGTCATGCACTTACTGTAACACTCCTGAGGGTTTCTTACAGTCGAACAACCTCTAACCTCCCAACCCATCGTGTAATGGAACACCCACTGAGTCGGTAAACTTCAATAATCGCTTGATGCTAAAAAAACGAGTGGAATTGTGGCTTTTGCAGGTCATTCAATGGTGGAGAAGATGAGTGTTCGTTCGTTCGTAAAAGAAGGAGGGAAAAAGTGAGGGAACCGATGACAGGACGGGTTATAAATGAGGGGGTAAGTGAGCTGTGAAAAGACCAACAAGCCCATCACGTTTTACTCACGTGACAGACTTAACGGCCAAAATTGACGGCTGGTGGACGGAAGGACGAAATCCGCAACGATTTTGTAAAAGTTAGGGACGATATCTGTAATAAATGAAACTTAGGGACGATATGTGAAATTTGGGCAAACCTCAGGGACGAAATCCGTAATTTACTCTATGAAAAAATCAACAATAACAATGAAGTTATCAAGAAAATCATGAAGTTGATTTAAAAAAGGAGATTCACGTACACATAGATGAGGGGTGTAATTTCCTTTCCCTTTTTTTAAATTGAGAAGGGTAGTTATGTAATTTCTTTAGCAGAAGGGGAAATATGTAATTGATGTTTAAGGCTGGGTATATATGTAATAAAGCCCGTTAGTAAGGGGATATATGTAAAAACCTCTTTGGTTAATGCTCTAAGGTGTGGTTAATAATCACTCCTTCCCCTATATCTTCCTACTCTAATAAACAATTACAATTGTTGACACTTGTCAACACTATAATCATTCTTACACAAATTTTTCCTCCCAAATCTACTCCCTAATAAATTCTTTTTTTTTTGGAAATTATATCCCTTATAATCATGATATATTTTTATTTAATTATATTTATGGAATTATGACAATCATATATTAATTTACATCTACTTTTTATTTAAAATTATTTTTAAACTATTATTATTTTTATTTAATAAATATTTAAAAAACTTATAAAATATCAACAGACACTTATTTACCGTGTTTTTCAAATATAATTGAGCAAATCATATTTAATATTATAATTAATGAATAACTAATATTGTTTTACAAATCCAATCAACATTGTGGATGATACTATTTATAAAGAAATCCGTAAACAATAAAATTTATGTTCATAATATGGAATATTATATAGTTTTTCTATCATATCAAATGATCCATGTTCATTCAAATTAGAATTTTTAAACATCATGACTAATACAATTGTACGTTTTCTAATATATACCAAGATAAATATTTTTTTTATTGATTTAACATTATAATATTCTGATTATAATTTAGACTTTATACTCAACAACTAGAATATGTTCATTATAATTTTTGATAAAATTTTATACTCACCTAACTTTCTATCGAGACTTAAAATCTCAAGTTTGTCAAATCATAAGCTGGTGTTAGTCGATATTCAGGGTTGGATTGTTTTTCTAACAACCATTTTATAAAGATGATCATGTTTATGTTGTATTTTTTTCCAAATATACAAGTAGAGACATGCTCTAAATATTTTTTTTATGAAGATGATAAAGTCATCAATACCATATTATAAATTATAACTTTATTAAATGTAATGTAATACATTATTCGGGTAATAAAACGAGTATGCATGAATTATAAATTATATATATTTTCTAATGATTTAACCCGTATAACCCTTTACCAAAAAAAATGATTTAACTCGTTGATTTAACCCGTATAACATACGGGTTCTATCCTAGTATATATATTTTTTGAGAATTTTTTAGAACTAACTCTCAGCCACAAATTTCAGGGGGGGCCACTACAATTCATGGGATGGGGGATACATGTAAATAAACTTGTGGCTCAAATTAGTTCTTTTTAGTTCTCAAATCAAATTGATTCTCAAATGATCATCTCCCTATATATATATATATATATATATATATATATATATATATATATATATATATATATATATATATATATAGGAAAGGGTTCCGTGTAGACCCCTTAAATTTTGTAGACCCCGTAGACCCCTATAAAACTCAATAAAAATAAAACTCAGTGTTGTAAATTTGGATTTTTTTATTACGATAAGCTTTTAAGAACCAAAAAAATAAATAAACAAATTAAAAAAAACAAAAAACATTAAAAATAGAACATTTTAAGACGAATGAGTTTTAAACGCAACACTGAGTTTTATTGAGTTTATTGAGTTTTAAACTCATTGATTTTTAAAACTCATTGTCTTAAAATGTTCAATTTTTAATGTTTTTCATTTTTCTTTTTTTTTAATTGTCTTTTTTTGTTCTTAAAAGCTTATCACAAATAAAAAAAACTAAATTAACAAAACTGAGTTTTATTTTAGTGAGTTTTAATGAGTTTTATTGAGTTTTATAAGGGGTCTACGGGGTCTACAAAAAATAAGGGGTCTACACGTATCTTTTACCTATATATATATATATATATATATATATATATAGGTAAAAGATACGTGTAGACCCCTTATTTTTTGTAGACCCCGTAGACCCCTTATAAAACTCAATAAAACTCATTAAAACTCACTAAAAATAAAACTCAGTTTTGTTAATTTAAATTTTTTATTTGCGATAAGCTTCTAAGAACAAAAAAAGATAATTAAAAAAAAAGAAAAACAAAAAACATTACAAATTGAACATTTTAAGACAATGAGTTTTAAAAATCAATGAGTTTAAAACTCAATAAACTCAATAAAACTCAGTGTTGCGTTTAAAACTCATTATTTTAAAACTCATTGTCTTAAAATGCTCGATTTTTATAGGGAAGGGTTCCGTGTAGACCCCTTAAATTTTGTAGACCCCGTAGACCCCTATAAAACTCAATAAAAATAAAACTCAGTGTTTTAAATTTGGTTTTTTATATTACGATAAGCTTTTAAGAACCCAAAAAATAAATAAATAAATTAAAAAAAAACAAAAACATTAAAAATCGAACATTTTAAGACAATGAGTTTTAAAATAATGAGTTTTAAACGCAACACTGAGTTTTATTGAGTTTATTGAGTTTTAAACTCATTGATTTTTAAAACTCATTGTCTTAAAATGTTCAATTTTTAATGTTTTTCGTTTTTCTTTTTTTTTAGTTGTCTTTTTTTGTTCTTAGAAGCTTATCGCAAATAAAAAAAACGGAAAATTGGATTTTAATAATATGAGTTTTAACTCATTGGCGAATAATAATACGAGTTTCAATGTTGGCGGATAATAATACCAATTAATAAGGTGGGTGTCTAGAATGATACACCGTTAGTTTTTAACTAACGGTGTTAGAATCTTGCTGACGTGGTACTATTATATATAAGGAAAATTGGATTTTAATAATATGAGTTTTAACTCATTGGCGAATAATAATACGAGTTTCAAATTGGTAATAACACCGTTAGGGTTCAACTAACGGCATTTCATTATTGACACCCACCTCATTAATTGGTATTATTATCCGCCAACATTGAAACTCGTATTATTATTCGCCAATGAGTTAAAACTCATATTATTAAAATCCAATTTTCCTAAAAAAAACTAAATTAACAAAACTGAGTTTTATTTTTATTGAGTTTTAATGAGTTTTATTGAGTTTTATAAGGGGTCTACGGGTCTACAAAAAATAAGGGGTCTACACGGATCTTTTACCTATATATATATATATATATATATATATATATATATATATATATATATATATGGGTAAAAGATCCGTGTAGACCCCTTATTTTTTGTAGACCCCGTAGACCCCTTATAAAACTCAATAAAACTCATTAAAACTCAATAAAAATAAAACTCAGTTTTGTTAATTTAGTTTTTTTTATTTGCGATAAGTTTTTAAGAACAAAAAAAAAGACAATTAAAAAAAAAGAAAAACGAAGAACATTAAAAATTGAACATTTTAAAACAATGAGTTTTAAAAATCAATGAGTTTAAAACTCAATAAACTCAATAAAACTCAGTGTTGCGTTTAAAACTCATTGTCTTAAAATGTTCGATTTTTAATGTTTTTTTGTTTTTTTTTAATTTATTTATTTTTTTGGTTCTTAAAAGCTTATCGTGATAAAAAAAAAACCAAATTTACAACACTGAGTTTTATTTTTATTGAGTTTTATAGGGGTCTACGTGGTTTACAAAATTTAAAGGGTCTACACGGAACCATTCCCTATATATATATATATATATATATATATATATATATATATATAGAGGTGGTTCCTGTGCGGCAATGTGTTTTCCCTAAGTCCGGTGCGGCAGGGGGTAGATAAGTAAATATCCAGATTCCTCCCCCATTTGTATGTTTAGTAATTATTTCATTTCCCCCACAAATTTTAAACGGCCATAACTTTTTTATACGACATTATTTTCAAAAACGAATTTCACCATAATTCTAGTCTTGATTTTATCTTTAATTTGAGACTAGGTTTGCTCGATTTGAAGAAACTTTTTTTTTTGACGTTTTTCCGGGTTTTTTCCAGGTTTTTTTTTTTTTTTTTTTTTTGAGTAGTACTAGGTGCGATTTAGGCCCCTAAAAATTTTCAGATTTTAATTCGAAACGTAGATATCTTTTTTTTATTTTTTTTTTAAAAACATTGACAGTGTACACCAGCATAGACCAGCACAACAGCACAAATCCACCAGCACAGCCAGCACAGACCAGCACAAGAGCACAATTCCACCAGCACAGCCAGCACAGACCAGCATGACCAGCACAGCACTGACCCAGCACTGACCAGCATAGACCAGCATAGACCAGCACAGTGTGCAAAAAAAGAACTAAAAAATTAAAAAAAAAAATGCCTACACTTCGAATTAAGCTCTGAAAATTTGCAGGGTCATAAATCGCTACTAGGAGATTCAAAAAAAAAAAAAAAAAAAAAAAACGTCGTAAAAAACGTGAATTTTTTTTTTCTCCAAATCGAACAAACCTAGTCTCAAATTAAAGTTAAAATCACGACTAGAATTATGGTGAAATTCGTTTTCGAAAATAATGTCGTATGAAAAAGTTATGGTCGTTTAAAAATTGGGGGAACTTGAATAAATATGTTTTTCCACATTTACCCTTCCAGCTTTAAAGATTCCCTCCACTCCTTCTCTCTCATCTCCTTCAATCTTATCCATCCATCCACTTGATCTAAAGGCCTAGAATGTGCCGCACTGGACTTAGGGAAAACCAAGTGTCGCATTTGATCCGAACTCTATATATATATATATATATATATATATATATATATATATATATATATATATATATGGGAGAGGATCATTTGAGAACCAATTTGATTTGAGAACTAAAAAGAACTAATTTGAGCCACATGTTTATTACATGTATCCCCCCTCCCATGAATTGTAGTGGTCACCCCCTGAAATTTGTGGTTGAGATTTAGTTCTCAAAAGTTCTCAAAATAAAAAGTTCTCATTTGAACCTAACCATATATATATATATATATATATATATATATATATATATATAGGGTGAGGTTCATTGTAGACACTTTCGCATGTTCACCATTAGATCTCTTGATCTAATGGTTGTGATTAATTTTCTTTTTTCTTTTTTTCTTGTTTCTCATTAATTAGAAACTTTCACATGTGAAAAAGAGCTATTTCACATGCGAAAGTGTCTACAATGAACCTCACCCTATATATATATATATATATATATAAACTAGTTAGGATGATGTATATATGGACGAAGATTAATTCATGCATTATCTCCATAGCATTTACGATGCTAACAAAGTTTGGGCATAAAGTTGTGATGTCAAAAATAAATATTCATTCTTGTATTAGACTATAGATGGATGAGCTTTGTGCTATAGTAGCATATTTATTTTATTTTTACCTGATCGTCCTTACGTCTTATCAGTACCTAAGATATATGAGGTATGCTCAATTTACACAGAGAACAAGAAACCGATCATCATCACTTCTAATTGTTGTTGTTGTACAACAATCAGCTCCAGTTCCACAGGCAATTCCAAGAGGAACCGATATGAGAATAAGCAAGAAACTCAACAACCATGTTGAAGACAAAGAACAGCTCAGCTGTAAGAGAAAGAGAGTGTCTACGGCGGGGTTGGTGGGAAGGGTTTTAATTTGTCAATTATAAATAGTTATGCAATATATATTTATTTAAGGGATATATTAGTGGGTTTGGACTAAAACCGAAAAAAGTGAATCTAATAGGCTAAAGTCGTTATTTTGAAACGTTTGGACTAAAGGCGGTATTTTGGCCAAACCAGAGGGACTAAAACATTAATTAACTCTAGATCAAACAGGAAGTTTGTTAGCACTTATCTCTGTGATAAAACAGATTTAAAAAAAAATGTTTCATAACATTTTATGTAACTACACATAGAACTAGTTTAGTGCTTTGCTCATGGTTGAATGATTAAAATTTGGTAAATAAGTCAATAACTTAATTGAACTTAAACACCCTCCTGGACAAATTTATCAAGAAAGTAAAGAGAAAAGCAAGCGGACAACAGATAGTCCGCCATCTATCCAACCTTTTACAACTGCTTTCTGATCTTCTCCACAACTTGTTCCTTCTCCATAAAAGAACTTGAGCCTGCCATCTTAATTTGTTTCTTTTTTTCGTCTAGTTATATATTTAAACTAGAGTATGCAGGAATCAAGATTAATGAAAGCATTATCGTCTAATTAATTAGTCATCCTCAAGGGGAACAAACTATGACAGATGGTTTTGAGCTTTGTGCTACCCCAGCATCTTTTTTTTTTGTTTGTTTCTAGTTACCATCCTTTCATCTTATATGCATGTAAGGCTATACGTAGTTATAGAGCCCCTGTGTTGGGCGTTTTGCGACACGCGTCATCCTAGTCAGCGAGGGGCTCCATGACTAAAAGTGGTGTATTCATAAAGCCCCATAACCGCCCCTCTAATTATTACACAATTATATTATATAAAAACCATTTAAAATATTCTAGTTAACTAAAAAAAAAAATGGGTCAATCAAAGAGAGGGGAGGCGCCATCTCCATAACACCAGGAACAAATTTTTGCCCCATAGCGCCCCCAGGGCAGTGTTGGGGCGCTTCGGAGAGTCGGGACACCAAAAATACCTCCTTCAAGCCCACTACGGATAGTCTAAGCTATATGAGTTCTAGACCACTTGGTAATATATATCATTCAGTAACTAAATTGTCTCAAGTATTAAATTATATAACTCATTTAACAATTATGTCCCTTAATGCTACACATCCACAAAACAAGAAGCTAATGATATGATTAACAAGACAAGCTTCTAAATACAAAACCACATGGGATGATGATCAGATTTGTGCAAAAAGGAGTTCATTCCATGTGTCTGGAATCCCAGGTAAGCACCAATGCAAACAATCTTGCATACCTGGAGTGCCTCTTATGCTATACCTTGATATATGTCCTTCCTCCCTTACCTCTGATAATGCTGTTATGTCCAGAAGCTTCACATTTGTTCCCCTCACTGCACCTGAAGCCATAGAATCACTAGACTCGTTTTTCGATACTTCCAGTGCCCCAGGGGTAGTGCTGTCACATGTACCTCCACTGTTCCAGTCTCCATTAAAGAAATGCCTGGGTGAAATAGACCTGTAGAACCCCTTCAACCCTGGGTATTTCGGTATTTCATCACTCAACCACTTTACAATACTGTGAATCGTTAAGTTCTTAGCATTTGCTATATCTGCTATCTTCCTATTGGTGTTAGGTTTCCCACCCACATACATAATCCAACGGTTGGCATTAAGCTTCCCTCTGTTCCAGTGATGGCCCGTGTTAAGAACAACCACATCGAATCTACTAATAAAACGTTGCAAAAAAGCTGGCGGGCGGTCCAGGTGCATGGCAAAATAGGTGGTTTTGTTTCCGGGGTCAATGGGCTCCAATTTACAAAGACTAGCAGACCAATAGTAGAGGATTGTAGTGTTTGTAATTGGGAACCGGTAAGCCCAACCGTCGGGTCGAACCGACCCACGGGCTTTAACAAGACCGTATTCTCTACCAACATCTTCAACATCCTGCCTGTCTTCTCCACCTGTGATC
>JBCNJP010007070.1:0-21603 GCA_039602395.1 Deinandra increscens subsp. villosa | reverse complement strand
CAGACTACGAAGGAGACGGCCGGTGGATATCTTTGGAAAGTGATTTTAAATTTTTTATCGTGACTACAAAGTAAAGCGTTTTCTTTTTTTTTTAAGCTTATTTTCTAATGAAAACTTCACACTTCTATATTTGAATGTTACAAAAATACCCATAAGATCACACTTATGGATGTGAAATTTTAGTTTTTCTTTAACACTTGAAAATGTGACAAAAATATATTTATTTTTCACTTTCAAGTATGTGATAATATTCCATGTTTCCTCACATGTATAAGTGTGAATTAGTTTTATAATATCATTTTCACTTTTCGAATTGTGAACATTTTTGTTTACATTTAAAAGTGTGAAGTTTTTAGTAACTTTTCACATATTAAACACTTATAAGTGTGAATAAATTTTAAACGTTTTTAGTTGTGAACTTTATGACAAAAAAAAATTCACGCTTTCAAAAAATGTGAATAATTCAAAATTTTGTTGTAGTGGCATGTCTATTGTTAAAAGAAAAATGGACATAGGTTTAAAATGATGATTTTTTTAGGGTGATGTACGTTGGTTTCACTCTAGATTCACACGCATCACCATGCTGACATTTTTTTTTCTTTCTTGAAATCGGTTAAAGATGATAGTGATGGGTCGTGATACTATTGATGAAGAAAATATTGGAAAAAGTGTGTGTAAATGAGATGTTAATCTCAAAGAATTTTTTAGTACAAGTTTAGGAATGTGGTGCATCCTACCCCACATTGGTGGGTGAACAAAAGTTCTTCTAGTTTATAAGGATAACCCTCAAAGCCTTGAATAAATCATGTGTCATGTTTTACTCTGACTTATACCCTCGCGCGCTATTTGGGTCGAAATTCTGAAATCGTGCCCGTGCGACCTGCGGACACGAATGCAGCTCCGAAACACTAGGTCCGTGCCAGTCGGGTTTTTGTTTTGAGCGAATTGTAGAAGGGACTTTTTGTTTTCCAAAACCTGAAAAATCTTTTGGCTTCCAACTGGTTAATGGTCATTGATGTAGATCATTAAACCTGATTAATGTCCATAATGTACATTAATATTTGTGTATTATATATACACGGTTTTGGGAGGAGATGGAGTGGACACGAAAACACACTAAGATCCACAAACACATATTCACAAATCTGTCTACAGCAGATTCGTTTCGTTCATCTCATCAACTATCATCGTACTTCGTTTCAGGCAGATAATCTTGTCCGGCAGTACACGCTGCTTCGAACCGGTGTACCCTGGGAACAGACACCTAATCTGTTTAAGGGAATTGTGTCAAACACAAGGCCGGTTCCGTCATTTTTCTTATCTTCTACTTTCAGGAATCGTTCCAGCCATCAGGTCATCATCCGATTCACTGTGTCATCTATTCGGTTAGATCGTCAATTTATTTGTATTCTTATATTATGCTTCTGTTTGTGTAACGATTGTCATAATCGTTTTACGCATAAATTCCAACAGAAAAGAAAAAAATTGTAGTATGCGCATGTGAAGTAAAAGTAATTGTTTTCTTTGTCTACAACTTTAGAATCTGGTCCCTCCTCATATGATCTCTCTCTCTCTCTCTCTCTCTCTTCGATAAAGGAGATAGTGGGAACTTGGTGTTTCAACCAGAGTAATATTTGCTCCGAGATAACCTTGATCGGAGTAACCTGTTCGTCCGAGATTAATTTCTCCGACGTAAACCTACAATTGGGTTTCTTGTTCGGGTTTCTTGTTCCGAGGTAACAACCAAGCCTCCGATGTAATTGGGTTCCTTCATGACCGGAGTAACTGGGCGGAACAACTTACCCGAGGTAACTCTGACGTAATCATGATGACCGAAGTAACTTTCTTGCTTCATCTCCGAGGTAAATGAATGTTCTTCCAAGACAATTTATTTCCTCCGAGATAACTCCTTCTGTCCAGAGTAACTTGTTTCAATCGATCGAGATAACGGGCATAAATCATCTACTTTGGAAGATAAGATTTCAGGTAAACATGTTGGTTTGGGTTTTAAGAAGAAAGTTACTGATGTTGGTACTTCTCAGACTCAAAAGTCACAGAATTTGAAGAAGATTACTATAAGCAAGTGAAGAAAGATATGTTTCAAGTTAAAAAGGTTCAACCTGAGAGGTTTTACAAACTCAAAGGTTCGGAACAAATATTATCTGACAAATAATTTTCACTTCATTGTGTTAATTCTCAGAAACTTGCCGAAGTTTTTGTGAAGAATGGTGATCCAACGAACAAGAAGAAGCAATCTGATAAGTTTTCTTCTGGATGATCTAATTCTACTCCAAAGTGCCTGACATCCAAATGGGTTCATGATCATTGGTTTCAGGTATATGATACTTTTTATGATCATTTTGCAAATGCTCATTTTTGTGAAGCTTTGCAGGGAAAAAAGAGGAAAAATATACATAATCGCTTGTGTTACAATTGCCGAAAAAAGGGCATATGGCACAAGATTGTCATGGTACTGCTGCTTCTAATCAAAGAAAGGGAAAAGTTCCATATGTTGGTAAATCTGCTAAATACAAATTCATTGATAAATATGGCAGAGTATTTGATGAATTCAACAAACATTTTTCAAACATCAAGGAAGGTTTTTACCTAAATTTCATAATGATTCATTTGTCGGTTGTTTGTCACAATCAACTGTGACTGGTTCATTAAATACTGAGTTACCAACACATCAAATCTGGAAACCTAAAGTGGTTTCAAAGGGTAATCAGGACATTGGTCGACCAGAAGCGATTCGCTTCGGGTCATTTATAAACTGACGTGTTTGACCAGTGTGCAGGTACTTCTAGAAGACCTATCGATGATTGAAAAGTTTCCGATGGAGAAGTATTATGTTGGTATAATTTAAATTAAAAGTGATATCAAGTTTCAAAAATGAAAATTTTCTAACAGCTAAAACTGAAAGGTATAATGTCGAAAGGTCAATTTTCTTTCTTTAATGTATTTCGTTTGTAGTTTAGGGGGAGAAAATTGAAAATACCAAAAACAGTGTCTTTGTTAAAATGAAAAATCCAAAAATAGAGTTTTCATTTTAAGGGGGAGGAAAACAGAAAAATACAAAAACATTAAAAACAGAAAAATACAAAAACATTGAAAAGCTGAGAAATTGCATCCGACATAATTGGAAAATGATGGTACATTGGCTTACTTGTCTGACTCATGAAAAAGCCATAAGATCATTGTTCGATGTGCTTGGTAGGCTCGGCATTAAATCAGAAAGTATTCAGATGTGATATACACTAAATACTAATGCTTGACCAAGTGGACAACATCTTGAAGCGTATCTCAAGATATTGAAAAGATATGTGAAAAAGAGATGAGAAGTCACTGTGTAAACATGTGTTCATTTTGCAAAGATTTAAACTTGTTTGATTTTCTTTATTTTCTTAAATGATCGGACTATCTCTGTGTATCCACAAGATCGACCTGATAGTTGTTCATTTAAGGTTCTGTTTAGTTTCTTTAGTGTTTTGTATAATTTATCGTACTTTCTCTGCGTGTCCACAAGACCGACCTGACTGTTGTTGAATTATACAATTTACTTGTTTTATTTTCTTATTTTGTTAGAATCTGAGGCCTTATCTGCATATCGAAAGATCGACCTTAAGATAGACGATTTAACGCTCTTATTTCTTTTTGCATGGAACACAGTTGACTATATCATGAATTCAATCACTATGTGTTAAATCACATGTGAAGTCACAAAGTGTGATAACCATATGCATATCTGAGTATGTATGATAGTGTGGGGTACACTGGTCAAGGAAAATCTAATCAATACCTTAACATATCCAAATGTTAGAGTATGATTGTGTCTGAGTTTAAGATGGACAAATTATACCAGTAATCAACATGACTTTTGTGCTAAAGTAATTGAAATTGAAGTGTAGTTCAGCGTGTTATGTACAATATGATCCCAAGTTGTGATCTTTCTCGCAAAAGAAAAAAATAGTGTCTGATTCTGTATTGCATATATGTTTCATATCTGAAAAGTCCAAAAAGATTTTAGGTGTGTTTTAGCATAAACTTGGAAAATTCAATAAGATTTTCGATATGTTTTGATATACATTTTCAAAATGCCAAAAAGATTTTGTTTTTTCTTTATTTTCGACCGATCGACGTATGATACGAAACCAAATTTAAAAAAAATATATCTTGGATTCTCGAAGAGAAATTTTGCGTCAAGATTTTACTAATATTTCCAAAAGGAAAAGGAAGCCGCGTATCTATCTTCTGAAATTGCAGGTTCTGTGTCAGAAGACTCAAGCATGGTGAAAAGGGAGTTTGTAGTATCTTTCACAAATGGATCTTGAAGTTCAAAGATTATTCAAGAGTGATCCAGCCATGCAAGCTCTATTGCCGACAAGAAATTTCAAGTTGAAGATCAGATGCAGCGATGCTGATGATTGAAGACTGAAGTTTAGTTAGCATAGATACACTACACGTTAAGGGGGAGTTTGTTAGAGCATATTCCTATGCTATAGTGTGTCTCATATATTTTATCTAGATCAGAGCGTATGTGTGAGTCTTAGGGGCAGCGTACCAAGCTACATACCAATGGTATGCTGATCAACAGTACCAACTGGTATGTTGAATGGTGCGCTGGGCAGTATGAGTCACCTATAAATAGGTTGACATGTTTAGAGTGTGTAGTTCTTTTGAGTCATTCTACACCTACTGTGTGTGTGTTCTAGAGAGAGAAACCAGAGAGTTCTTTGTAATCTTTAAGTGATTCAATAATAAATCTCTTATTTACATTCTCGTGTTCTAGATCCGAGCAATTATATCAGCAGTAAGATCATTCCGTGTACTTACATGCCATCTACCAATAGGGGAGACTGTTGGGAATTATATTCTCCAACCTTCCAAGACCGAGTGATTTGGATAGATGTGATTTATTCAACGAGCCACTTATTATAACTTTCTAGCAACACGGTGAAGGTCTTGAAGACCCGAGACTCTTACTAAACGAATATTGGTACAAGTGATATTATTATTTGTTATATTCATGTCAACTTGTCAACTAGTTATAGTATTTACTAGTTTGCCATTCTTGTTTGTCTATATGATGTAATATCCCATGGAGGATAAAACACACACATACAGAGAGTTAGATGTGAGTCTGAGAGGTTTCATAGTTCTTTGAAGTTGTAAGGGCTCAAGAACATTCTTGTTCAGGCGACCCATGTATGAGTGGGGTAGGTACACACAATCACTCGGTTATGAATACAATCCTATGTTCACTTTGTTTATCATGTTCTTCATTATCTATGCTCGTGATTCTCATTATCGTGTCAACATCTCAACACTACCGATGTTCATACTGGATGTTTGTTTATTATACAAGACGGGTGCACAAAGCTCAACCATCTCATTATCGTGTCAACATCTCAACACTACCGATGTTCATACTGGATGTTTGTTCATACTGGATGTTTGTTTATTATGTCGTCTTTAGCTCCACCGCTCTGCTGTGACATTCTAATCTAAAATTAATTCCCACTCATTAAGCGAATCCACTTATCTGTTATTAGATCTCATTCATAACCATCGCGGTTATTTTAATGCATATTTCTCGTTACTACATACCTGCCACATTTTGGGTGACTATCACCTATACTTTGGCAGTTCGCTCCACTGAATATATTTTAAGCCTAACATAACTGAAAGCAAATCAATCATCATACATGTGCCATTATCTTGTTTAACGTCCGCACCTACACTGCTAGGGTGTCGTGGATCATTATACGAAGGTAGCATTCATATATATATATATAATATATATATATATATATATATATATATATATAGGTTTAGGGTAAAATACATTCATAAAAAACACTACATTCAATGCGGATCGATATGGGACCTCCATCAAGATCATCCAACAGCCAAGATCTATGGTGTTTTTGCATATGGTGTTTTTGTTTACCCTCGAAAACGTCATAGGCGGAAACACCATAGATCTTGGCTGTTGGATGATCTTGATGGAGGTCCCAGATCGATCCGCATTGGATGTAGTGTTTTTTGTGGATGTAGGATAACTCGACTATATATATATATATATATATATATATATATATATATATAGGGTTAGGTTCAAATGAGAACTTTTTGTTTTGAAAACTTTTGAGAACTAAATCTCAACCACAAATTTCAGGGGGACCACTACAATTCATGGGAGGGGGGATACATGTAAATAAACTTGTGGCTCAAATTAGTTCTTTTTAGTTCTCAAACCAAATTGGTTCTCAAATGATCCTCTCCCTATATATATATATATACTATTATATATATATATATATATATATATATATATATATATGGCCTACCGCATACATCTCACTACAGTTCAGACACAATGCTAATTGCATCATTTACCTGGCTGTATATGCCTTAATACGCATTCTTTATTCTTTAGGCGACCACCTTTTTGTAGTATATATACAATACACATTTCGTGAACACACATTCAGCCTTTTACATTCCAATCAATCCACTGCTACTAATCGTCTTTGCATATCTTCAAGCATTCCCAAGGATTAAACTGTGGTTACATCGTAAGTCTTTTCCCACCATCCATGGTAAATGTCAAACATTTTCCAGTCCTAGGCTTTCTTTGCAGCAACTCTACTTCTAGACCTTGCTATCCCGTATCTCATATCATCCTCTGAATCGCTAAATGAATCGACATCATAATGTCTTACAAGGAAATAAATCTATCATGACAATCGTTGTCAGGTGCTTTTAAACCATGTTGGTTTAAGCAATAGATTTAAGTGAAAAGTTCTAATCATTAACGGTCCATGTTTTCCTTGAGGAAACTAGCCGTATGGTTCTCGCTAACCAATGGCTCTAGGATTCTCCTCCAAATCTAGAACATAAACACAATCATCAGAATACGCACGAAGTTGACGTTCCATCTCATCGCCTGAGATCACGTAACAATTACTTGTGTGATAATTCTCCTTGATAATAAAAACATTCACTTATCTTAGCTTCTGGATCCCTGCACTCGAACTGTCACCACACAAGTCTGGATACGCTACGAACAAAAATACTGTAAATTAAGATAGAAGCAGAGCACTCTCACTGATGGAACCACCTCTCCTGAATCAAATATAGCAAGACCAACTAGGAATGGTCGTGCGACAGACAAAATATCCAATCAGTTATCAGGAAATGATAAAGCAAAATGATCAGATCACGAGTCAGATATGATCTGAATTTAACAACGTTACACAAAGAGATTTAAGATGATCTTGATATTAAGATCGAGTGATTCATGAGGAAAGGAAAAGAAGAATATAAATGAGAAGAAAATTTTGTCATCGCCCGCTACCGCTCCACTACTTTCCGCCACTTGGAATTATTTGTTGAGCCTTTGCTCTGTCACGTTGAATAGAAATAAGTATCGTCGTCATGTTGTCGTCGGTAGTTGTCCTCTGTTAAGCTCCACTATGTCTTCAGAAATATTCATTACATTCATCTTCATTACCTCGATCCTCAATTGCTATTTACTCCATCTAACTACTCATAGCCAAATACACTAAGAGTTTCTAGTTAGACTTTGCCGCTTACTTTGGATAAAATTACCTTCTAACACCGCGTATCCTTATGACCCACTGCTTTGCCTTTCGAGTGACAACACAAATCCTGCAAGTTCGATCACCTCTGTGTTTACTTGACAACACAGGCTCTTCTTTGAAAGTGTTGTGGGTTTCCGGATCGATGTGGCATACTTTCCTCTTTCCTGAACAATCATTTCTCTCTAGAGATTGCACCTCCATCTACATTACATATTCCATCTTAATCAAGCATACTCAATATTTTTCACGGTCGTTCCCCCGACGTCCGTCCCAATGACGTCCATCCCAACCAATATCAATCAAAGATACCTCCAAGAGTGATCCATGTCACCACGGAGCATTTAGACCAATTTACTACTATTAAAGCAAGTCCTGTCGCATCAAATTAAAGTGTACAAGAGACAAATAGGGCCATTTCTAAGTACTAACACTAGTACAATTTCCATGTGTACAACAAGAGGCAATTTGGCATATAACACAATTGTGACATGCTATCATACTTCAAATAAACTTTGTTAATAAATAACAATTAAATTTTTAACAAACAAGTCTAAGAATTTACCCAATTCAGTCTTAGATTCACTACTCTCGATACCCATTAGAATCATCGTCTTAGATTTACACAAGGATCATAACTATATAACTACTAGGTATTCTACTAAACCTGGTCGTAGTTCATGAAGCTCGTCATGCACCTCGGTCGCTGGTGTACATAACTGTTTAGGCGATTTGACTATTCGAGTACACACCGAAAGAACCTTAAGTCCTAGGGGAACATTACCTTAAGCACCGATACTCTTAGCATTAATCAATTTAGTAGGGTTCACTAACATTCTTTGCACACCTGTGGGCTCGGTAGTTAGGTTGATCAAGTCTAACCCCTGCTGACCTTGTACGAATACGTAGTAGCCGCCTACACGACCCAAAAATGCCTTAACTACTGTAAAGGAGGCTAACCATAGTTATACAGAATCACCCAAAACAACTTATACCTAGGGTAACGAACCCTAATTCATACTAATGACTATGTGTCCTATGCAAACAAGCAAATGTACACATACAACTATACATTATCAGTATTTATGTGTCTGGTAGGGTTCATTAAATCAAGTGAACCTGTGGGTACGGATGACAGTTTACGAGGCTGAAACCCACACCGAACTTACACTAATCTTTGATCGCTGGCTAACACACAAATATCTGCCTAAGTCTAGGAGTGATCTACTTACTGAGTCTTAAAGCCATTACAGATTCGAGCTTAGGGGTTCTAACAGAACGCCTAATCTGCTGATACCTTAGGCTCTGATACCACCCTATCACACCCGCGTCGCAGGCCCCACCGGGATGTGAGGAGGGTGTGAGACTTGTTGCCCGTATCAGAATACACAGAAGCAATCAGACAATTAACAACAACACGGATCAACCAGTCCTTTAAATACTAAGCACATATGACGGCGATAGTCACTTATACTAAGTGCACTTCCCGAATTACATTGTGCAAGTACGGCCCCAGGTAGCCATAAGACTGGTATCTAACTGAGTTTACATACTTTCGTACATAAACTAACTAACTGGGATCGATAGAACTATCATTAGTCTATCTCTTACCGCATCAGCTAATTACCTGCAATATGAACTAAAACATGTCAATGACAAATGTTGTTGGTGAGCCGCAACTAGTGACTCCAGACAAAATTATTTATATTATTCTCGAATATACATATGCGCGATAAAGGGTGTTTTCGATGTGATGAATCATTTGATTGTAAGATCCCTTCATGTTAAAGTCTTTCAATGCGGTTTTTGCCAACATGGGCAAGACGACAGTGCCAAAGATAGGTAGAGTCCAAACTAGTTTTGGCTCGTTTGCTAACAGTGAACATTGAATTATTTGAAACACAACCACGCATATCAATTTCATAAATGTCATCACAAAGAATAGCATCAAAATAATGAACATTATTTTTAGAAACTGAAATACCAATATTATTAAATGCATTAATAAATCCTTGGTTTTTCAACAAAGAAACTGAAATAACACCTCTAGTAATAGAATGTGCATAGTGACAATTGTCTAATACAATGAATAACCCAGAAGGCAGAATTAAATGATATTCTCCTATAGCTTCTACAGCTGCTGGCAAACCATTTCCCACGTACAACTGCAAAGCCCCAGGCTTTAGTTTCCTCCTCTTTCTAAGACCATGTAACGAATTACAGATGTGAGTTCCACAGCCGGTGTCATACACCCATGAATCACACTTAGAAAAGGAAAATAATTCAATTGTGAAGATACCTGAAGTACTAGCCCCGCTAGTATTCTTTCTCTTCTTCATCAACTCAGCTAGATAGGTAGGACCGTTCCTCTTCCAGTGTCCAACTTCACCACAATGGTGACAGATCTGGTCTTTAGCCGGATGCTCTTTTGTGGCCGGAGGGGTTTGTTTGGTTTTAGGAACAAGCGCAACTGCCTTGCCTTTTCCCTTACCATCATTCTTGCCCTTCGCCTTTTGCGGTCACTTAGCCTTTTGGATCTTTCCCCCCTTGATCATAAGAACTTGGGGTGTTTCAGTGGCCTTTTTAGGAATCGTTTTTTCATACTCGACAAGCATAGCATGAAGCTCAGGTATAGTCTTAGTCATACTATGCATGTTGTAGTTGCGCACAAAACCCTCAAAATCCTTCGTAAGAGATTTGAGGATTATGCCAACTGCCACAACCTGATTATACCCATAATTGAGCGATTCCAATTTGTCAAAGTAGCTCTTCATCTTGAGCACATGACTACTGACCGATTTACCAGTTTCAAGCTTCAAGTCGTGGAGTTCCACAACTAGGTCGAACAATTCAACACCAGCTTGTTTTTCATACATCTTCTTTAGCTCTTTGATCATATCACAAGGTGTATGAAATTCGTATTGCTTTTGAAGATCGGGAGTCATACTCAAGATCATCATGCAAGCAACCTCATCGTATCTGCTATACTCTGCATTGTAGAACGCTTTCTCTTGATCAGAAGCATTAGCAGCTGGCTCGGTCGGCCAATGATTTTCAAGGACATCGGTCCTTCGTTCAACTCTAAGGACAATCCTCAGTTGACAGTACCAGTCATTGAAGTTAGATCCATTCAGCTTTTCTCTTTCAAACATTTGACGAAAAGCATGACCAACATTGTTTTGAGGAGGGTTTGTTGCCATCTACAAAACAGATTAAGTTCAAAAATCAGTATTTTCGATAATCTTTTCCTTAATAAATTTAATTACCCAATGTTTAAACACTTTAAACAATTAAGTTTATTAAGGCTAGGATCCAATTGACATGCCATCATTTCATCAGTTGATCTGCTAGAAATGATGCATTCAAATGGTAAGTGACGATCAATAATTGTACTCCAAGTACAATTCCTAGAGTTTATGGGACCTACAAATAATACTTGTGAATCTTGCACCAAGTAATTTGTAGTCATGTTTCATCCCATCTTTTGCCATGGGCCAAGGGTCTCACCGCCTAGCTCGCTTTAAGTCGTCCAACTAAGAACGCACAAATTGTCCACCATTGTGTACCAATGAGTGGGAATTTGCCATGCAAATGCCATTTTACCATTGTGTACCAATGAGTAAGATGACATCCACAAGTTTCCTTTTCAAGGTGGATGGCAAAGACTTAAGTTTGGTTTGGGTCAAAACAGTTTTGATGTGTGGTCAAAAGTGTTATGTGTGAAGATTCATGCACACCTTCACCACATAATGTGTTTATAAAATTCTTAGTTTGTCTTCCAAATCAAAAGAGCTCGGTAGCTCCATTTGCAACACACAAAGAAGTGTAGGGGTGAGGTTTGCACTTTGCAATTAAAAACCTACCCACTTTAGGGAAGCATGGCGACCCGACTTATACCTCTCTTAGAGTGTGTTCAAATGGGTGAGCCGGTGTTTCTTTTGAGTTTTGGGACACAAATTTTATTTTATAAACAAAATCATATTTCAATAGTTATTTAAGCAAATTTCGATTTTCATAAAACAAATTTGCATTAAAACCTTTTATTATGTCATAATTATCACAATAATCACATAATCTTAGGGTTTCTAATTATCTAATATAATTTTAATTTTAATCCTCTTCGATATAAGTAATAACCACGAACGATTTGCATGAAACATCATGGTTTTTACTTCTTTTTAACATTTAAAATAAAGGTACAACATGTTGATTATCAAATAACAAAAACTTGGGTTCTTAATTTTAGATCACAAAATCAAATTTTAGACCTAAAATTAGGGTTTCCGATTCGGCCAGAGGTTTTCGATCCACAATATTGATTTCGATCGGGTTTCCGATCGGAAAAGGGTTTACGATCTGAACATGAGTTTCCGATCGAAACTTAGGTTTCCGATCGAAAACTGGTTTACGATCGGAATGGGGTTTTCGATCGGGAACTTTTCGATCGGGTACTTTTCGATCGGGTACTTTTCGTTCGGGTACTTTTCGATCGGGTCCTTTTCGATCGGGTACTTTTCGATCGGTTCGTAAACAATTTACGATTTGAACTCGATCGGAAACAGTTTTACGATCGAGAACAAGGTTTATGGATCGAAAAGTGTGCTTTACGATCGGAAAACAAGGGTTTCCGATCGAAAAAACGGATCGAAAAGCAGTTTTCGATTTGGGAACCAAGCCACTATCGAGAACCGGTTTTCGATTTGCGATTTAGGGTTTTCCGTTTTTACCAATTTGCGAAAGTGATTTCCAATTGTAAAACACGATTTTTAAGTGGATCGAAAAGCTAGAATCTGATTTGGTTACCCCCCTTCCAAGTTTTTATTCCCGGTAATTAATTAAAATTATAGGTGGCTCGTGGTACCACTGTTGGGTTATATAACAAATTATCACTTTAAACACGAGTACGCAGCGGAATAAATCCTATGAATTAATCTAACTAACCGGTTAAAGAACATGTACCTTTTTAGCTCGGCAAGAGAAGATCTTCTAGGATTTGAAGTAAATCCCTCTATGATCGTACACACGACACACCGATGTACGTATGCTAGTACTGATCACGAACTCCTCTTGATGAAGATGGCTTGGTCGAACCACACAAGAAATCGAAACCCCTAGGGTTCTTTCTTGTTGCCGAAAATTAGAGAGAAAGAGAGAGATTAGGGTTTGCACTTTTATCAGATAAATCCAGCAACTAAACCTTAAACCCAAAGGGTCTATTTATAGGTTTAACAAACTTGATAAACAAGTTAGGGTTTTGGATAGGGCTTTACGATTTTCAGCCCTAAAGCCTATCTCAAAACCTTCTCTCAATTGTAATCCAATTACAACTCTCTTTAATTACAACTAACACCCCTGTTAACAATTAACTGTCAGTTTTTTAACGAAACCTCGTTAAATGTTCGTGATAAATATTAATTAACTAATTAATTAATACAAATACATTAGTGTCGAGACGTGTAACCCCGTAGGCTTAAATACTTTCCGGACATACGCTTATTAATACGTGATCATATCCCAACAGGTTATTCTTTCTAACTATCAGAATATCAATGATCAAGTATCTGGAAATACGAAACACTCTAATTCTATCCCAGTGACCTCTTTGTCATTGTCGGTCACATACACATGTGAAGTGTCGGTTATCGTTTCCGCATAGGCACTACACCTATAATTATCCGAACAGTCCTTCTGATGAATATTAACAACCGTGTTAACATAATCATCGTCATACCTCATCAACTCAACTATTTATGATAATCTTCGGATATCCGGTACATTATCTGATTAAACAACGATCTTTAATATTTTAACCCGAAATCGGATTCTATCATTCCGCAATGTCTCTAATTGAATATCGATCTATTATAATACTTCTAACAACTTATCCGAACATCGGTTATATGGACTGGGCCTTTGTTGGGTCACAATTCTTTTAATGGGCCTAACTGGGCTTGCTGAGTCTAGTCCATAATTGGAAAAATTTCCCACCGATTAACCGGAATTTCCAAGGTGTTACAGCCTGAGTGTATTAAACATGCTATAAACTGTATGATCAACTATTGTTTATGGTCATTTGGGGATTACTCCTTCGGGGGCTCCCACTAGGCATATATTTTCATCCTATACCCTTATATTAGATGGGCATGGCGTATATGTTTGGAACACAAAGGGAGACGAACGACCAAGGCAACGTGCTGACCGGAGTGTTGGATTGACCTCTAACACAAACATAGACATTTATAATTGGTACATGTATTCAAATGAAACTGATTTATGTGTTAAAGCTTCAGCTCACCAACAACATATGTTGTTGACGTATTTTGGTTCATATTGCACGTAAGTAACGGCAGTGGGAATTTTTTCTTGCAATAAAGGATAGGCGAATGTATGTAATATGAATAGGTCTTAGGAGTGATCTTATGATGTGGATGTTGTTTAATTTGATGTCATGACTTCTATACTTTTGGCACTGTGTAATTTATGAACATCTAGTCTTGGGGTTCTACCTGGGCCTTATTAACCACTTAACCACTAACTAGTGCATCTACTTTTGTCTGCTTTTACTTTAGTGGTGTGGTGTAACTTATTGGACTGGTGTCTGATATGCCTCTGAATGATATGTATTACTGTTGCTTCCGCGAGATCTGATACGGACAACTGGTTCCACATCCTCTCCCATGCGCCTGGCAGGGCATGGTGGGGCGGGGTGTGACAGAAAGATGAACCCGAATCGTTTAAGGAAGCGATTGATGAATTTTCCGGGGGCGATAATAATCAAGCATCCTCGAGAGAACTTCTTGATAAAGATTTCAAGTTCGTAAATGAGGTGAAAGTGTTTAAAGAAGATTAATATGCGTCGGATAGAGTTCAAATATTAGAAGCACTCAGAGAAGATTAAAGGAAGATGAATTTAAGTTTATGAAAATGCGTTTTTTTTAGATTATTAAATGTATTGGACTTGTACTATTGTAGTTTATGACTTAAATGTTTATTTAAGTACGAGATTATGACTTTTTTAACGTTATCTACTTATTAATTATATATTAGGATATTGGTAATACATACATGTTTATATTTATTTTTTTATTTTTTATAATAATTTAGGGTCTCCGATTAATCTAGTTAATCCTTTAACCCCAGTTAACCCCTAAGCTACCGCCGAACGATTTTTACAACCTTGATTAATAATAAAAAAGAAATAAAAAATAAAAAACTTGTGACTTACATAATAAATAACGTTAATATGTAGCATGTATAAAACATACAAGAGTAGAGAGGGATGTATTTTTAGGTTTTTTTTTCTCTCTAATTTTAGATGATATAAATTTAGCAACAATATTTTTATTAATTTATGAAAATGTATCCTTACAAGTAAATCGACCCGCGCCTTGCGACGGGTCGAAAATGCGGGTCAAAAATATTTTTGCAAGTGTTTAACAGCTTTAAGTATATATTTTCAACATGAGATGGATAAAAGAATCTTATTATGAGCAGAAGAGAATAGATGTAAAACTTTGATGATGGTCACAAACATAAAAAGAAAAGAGACGTTAAATCTTGAAATGTATGCATAAGTGGAAACACATTTATGACAAAAACAAAAGTAGTATGCATCAAAATCACTACATTCAATGTTGATCACAGGTGCCTGCTCTTAGATACTTCACCAAGCACACTTCTAACTTCTTTAGCAGTATTTGGGATCTCCGACAGCAAGTCCCACCTCAAATCCACTACAAAATTTTGAATTAAATGAAGGACATGTAGAACACATTTCATTAAACTTACAAAGTGAGATAGGAGTTCAGGAACACATAATCTTACATATATTAGTGCAAACAAATAATAACATTTATGTTAAAAGCAATGTTAACTATACCACTGCTTCATGTAGGGGCGCTCGGAGACACGTCTGCCTTGCTTAATAGCAAAAATAGTGATTTAAAAGTTGATGTGGTCCGACATCTACTTTATTTTGGTTGAAAATGTAATAAACAATACTTGATTGTTTGTTAATTCTAGGTGGACCTAGTACAACATCTAGTTGGCATTCCCACTGACCAGAACAAACATATATACCTAAAAAAAAGAAGCAACATATGGTTGTATGAAGTCCATGAGTGCACATATATAATATGCCCAAGCTAACTTAGTCTTTAGGTTACAAATATCCTAATCTACAATGCAATTTAGAAAAACATATCGATGATGGTTACCTGATGCAAGTGCCAACCTGTGACATAGAAGCACTTGAAATCTCATAATAACATTAGTTAAAAGCACACTCCAAGAGAGAAGCACAATGAATTGAAGAAGCAAAACATAACCATCACAAATGGTCGGGTTAGATTGTAAATTATCTTAAACTGCAACCTAAAAGCCTTAATGAAAGCAAAGAACAAAGAACCCTCTCTGTCAACTTCTTTCCTAGATTTCTTTTAAGTCATTTACGTTTACCCCGCTCAAATCAACCACAACAAACACGATTAAACCCACACAAAACAACATAAGCTAAAAAAGGTAAGGAACATCAAGGTAATTTAAATGCCTTATGAAGCTGAGTTTAAAATCAGTATTCTTTTGTTTGTGACTTGCTAGGTAAGATGCATGTATAAGCTATACAATTCTAGTTTTATGATAGAAGAAAATCATAATAACAATACGTAGAGGATTATCAAATGGATTATCAAATGAAGTCAGGTTTACATAACATGTGTTTCATACTTTCATAAGAAGTGCATAAATGCAAATCATATCTCTGTATAACTGAATTTAATAAATTTGCACTTTTATCAATGAAACAAAGACAAAATATGAGGTAAGCTCAAGCTAAAATAGTCATTAACAAAGTCATGAACCAATTGGACACCGCTACCTCTTTGAATTTCAGATCAGGAAGTTATCACAGTCTGATTTGGAAATCTTGTATACAAATCATTAGGCACATTCATACACAAAGTAAATCATTATACATATTTTTTATTATCTACAAAAGAAATCATCACGTGTATGCTATAAGCAAGTTAAAGGTTACCTCTTATGATGTTAATAATCCATATCGTATCTTCTTCATCATCATATTGCATCCTTAGCTATTTCTATTTGTATGCCTATTCTAAAATCTTCAAATCTGATGACAATTTATGCATCATTATACATCTTGTACCTACAACCAAAGAGAGTAAACAAAAACATAGAGCCAAAAATGGTTAAAAATCAAGGCTCCGAGTATATCATCACAGCCAAAAGCCATGACAGCCACAAATATCCAAACCCCTTTCAATTTAACTTGCACGCCCATATCCACAAAAGAGAAAAAAGGATTATAATCCTGCCAAATAGATTACATGCAAATAAAGATTAACTAAATTCATATCATTAAAAACGAAGGCTACAAAACATCACATGAAAGTGAAAGGAAAACCAAGAACAAAAAAACTATAAGAAAAGAAACAATAGATATTAAGGCTCAGATTTTACGTGTTTATCAAATTTAACTGATTCGTCATATGATTGACACCGATCGCGACGAGGGTTGCAATAAACCAAAGTTTCATGCATCATGCTCGCCACAACCTGGCAGCCAAGAACTAAGAAAAAGATAATAAATCATCACAGCCTTTCAGCAGCTCAAAATAGCCTAAATAGCTTAAAACACCTCCGATTAAGCAAACTAAGGGAGTAGAGCAAGCGCCACCCAAAAGAGGGCAAAGCAACCTAACAGAGACAGAACTGGTAAAACCCAAATTTCTGTAACCATCATCGACGGAAAAAACTTTGGTGAAAAGAAAGAACGACAACACATGTGTTGATGGTAAGGGCAATTGGAACGTCACCACCACCCAACATTAGAAATCTCAGCTTAATCCGGTAACATGTCGTCGTCGGACAACCCACAAACCCCAAATCGAATCAAGAAAAGCGACAAACGCATACAACATTTCAATAGCAATGCCTCAGTAGAAAATGAATCCCCAGCAAAACACCCTAGCAAAAAAATCCATTAACATTAAAACTAAGAGAACCATAAAAAGAACCTAATACCCTTTCAAGAAAACCCAAGTACCTGCACGCACGATGCAAATATCCATTAGTTTTTAAAGCATATGAATAATAAAGAAAATCGAAAGTCTAAATAAACGGCATTGAGCATACTCAATCAACTGTAAACCAGATTGATGATACAGACAATCAGAAACATACGACATCCAATTCATCAACGACTTATAAGCACTCACCGGGCGATGCAAATCGATAGTGGAAGCGGAGAAACGGTACAAACGACCGCCACATCAACGCTCCAACGCCCGAACGCAGCTACCAACGGAAGCTGACTATGGCCGGTGACGCCGGTAACTCAACGTCAATAACGGAGCGGCGCACCGACGACCAATTTTTTAACGCCGGTGAGTGGCTAGGATTAAGAAAGGGAGATAGCTTCAGCGTTTTTAGAGAGAGAGAGTGCCAAATATGGGTAATGTAAATATTTGACTCAAACAATCACAGGTGTAAAGAAAACGTCATCACCGCCCATTAGGCCGAATAGGAAAATTATACATGGACATAATAGTAAACTTTCAGTCATAGCTCATTAATTGAAATTGTTATATAAATAATAATAGCGTATTTATTTTTAGGGTGCTATCATTCATTTCTTTCTTTAAATTTATAGATAAATACAATTTAAATTGCCAATGAGCTCTTGGTCTAATTATCAAGGGGGAGATAGCAAGGTTTTTCCTTACCTGGAGTTCTATCCCCCCCCCCCCCTCGAGCATAGACGAATCTTTGGTGATTTAAGGGGTTAAGATGAAAGTAGATTAGTTGGCCGTTAGAAAAAATACAATTCAAATAATTTTAAATTTTTGTTTTACTTTTTAACCAAATTAATGAATGTCCATCAAGATAATAAATGACCTTTATCAATTGAAGTTTAATGTTTACTCAAAAAGACCACAATTGATTAAAAAGATTTTTCATATTTACTAATCACAATATATTTAAATTGAGTTAATTATAAATTTTGTCTCTGTAGTTTGGAGCAAATTGCAGAATACTCTAAAATAAAACTTTTTTTTTGCATAGGATACATTGTGGTATGCGTTAATTACAAATTAGGTCCAAAACACTAACTCTGTTAGAGAGACTCTGTTAAGTCTAGGGGCATTTTTGTCTTTTCATCTAAAGTATAACTATTTAATGCTAAGTACAGATCTTTAATGCTATATACAATTTTTCAAATTTAAATAATAATAATAATAATAATAATAATTAATTAATTAATAAACAAACAACAAGGTGGGAACCTAGCCGAAAACCAAACACCCCTATTTCCGGTATTCTTCGTCATATTTCCACTACCGCCACCACCATAACCGCCATCACCACCGACATTACCCGTTAAACAAATTTCCTTCAAGATATAACTATTTCAAATCTCTTCTTCACTTGATTTTGTAGATCTTCCATGGACCCAATGTCTTCCCTCCTAGCTTGGTTAAAAACTTATGTGGCGTTTGGTTTGTGCAATTCAATGGAATTGGAATTGATATTTACTCATTTCAAAATTGTTCTTGATTGGGTAACGAAGTAATTTGAAATGAAATGACTTCCTTTAATCAATGAAATTTAGTACCATTTTAGCATTCCTTAGAAATCCTTTACTTTAATGAAGGAAAGTTATATGACCTCAAATTCCATTGATTAAGGGAATTCATTCCAATTTATATTTGTTCATAACCCAACTAAGCACAACTTTCAAAGGAAAACTTTGCAATTCCAATTCCCTTGAAGTCCACAAACCAAACACCACCTTAAGGATTTACCTGCAAACAATTTTCTTTTTCAAGATTTAAAACTCGTAGGTTACTGAGTTGCTTGATTTTACTCGGAAACAGACCTACTAAAGAATTATTCGATATATTTAGGAAGCTTAGGAAGCGAATCAATTCCGGCCGCATAACCCCTCTGATTGCATTGCCGTTGGCGCTAAAGACAACTAGTGAAATGCAAGTTGCTAGCGCAAAAGGTAACGTACCTTGCAACAAATCTGCAAAGCTCCGGTAAGGAATCAGTCCAGTAACGTGCCCGTAAAAGTCTGGATGTGATTAAATCCCTAGATATTTTGAAAGGTATGAAAAATGTTCATGGCTTCTTCCCCATCAATTGACTGGTTATCGAAACAAGATTCCGGTGTTTCATTAAAGCAGTTGTTGGTGGATTTCGATTTTATGCTTTTGGAGGCGATGAGCGGCATCGCCTATGGAGGAAGTGTGCGGCACCGGTGAAGGAGAGAGGCGGTGGTAAGTCGTCGATGGGTTTAGGAGGTTGGGGGAACGTACACACTAGACTAGAGAGATAAACGTTAATTAGTTTAAGAAATTAACTCAAACAACCCTCCTACTTTAGTATAATATTTAAATCAGTTACAAACTCCTACTTTAGTATAATATTCAAATCAGTTACATAATTGTAACACCCCAAAATCTAAAGGTAATAAATATATATGTTTTATATATTTTTATGTGAAAATATGTGTCGTATATGTGTTTATGTGATTAACATGTTAAAATGTTAAGAAATGCGTATTTAAAGTTATAACAATAAACTATGCATAAGGTAAATCGGGTTAGATTATTTAAAATATATATATATATATATATATATATATATATATATATATATATATATATATGTTTATATGTTATATGAATGATTAGTCACCATGCTAGGTGTCAATTCTCATGATTAGTCACCATGCTAGGTGTCAATTCTCATGCTTAGTCACTAGGACACTTGTAAGAAGCATGTGAGACACTCTTGGCTATAAATAGACCATGGATCCATCCATTTTTCTTGCTAATTCACCTAAAATCAACCTAAAACCTCTAAGAAACCTCAAGAACACCAAGAACACTCTAGCTTGCATTTTTGAAGATTCAAAGGGAGTTAGGAGCCCATCTTCTGGAATAGATCAAATTAAGGTATGTTTAACATAATCCTTCAATTAGTTTCATGATTCATAACACTTAGATATGCCTTTTAAGAATAATGCAAGATTAAGGTTCTTGAACATGTTTTGTTGAGATTGGGAGTTCTAGTGGGAATCATGGGTTGAAATTTGGTATAAAGCCTTAGAATAAAAATGTTTTAAGAAATCCTTAAGTTAATTTCATGTTTAAAGAAGGGTTGGTATGGTTTCACCATGTTGGTTTATCAAGAACAAGTAAACCAAAAACAAGAACATAAACATTGGTGTTTTGATCATAGTAATTCCGCCTCCTGGTCGTGATAACGCCTATACGGTCGGTCATGATCATCACCAAACTAAAACACAAATATGGGTGATATCTCATAGTAATCCCGCCTCCTGGTCGTGATAACGCCTATACGGTCGGTCATGAGAATCACTCATCAAGGACATAAAGGCTTGGGCAAGGGTAATAATATTCAACAAAAGAACATGATTATATATATGTACCACGCATATATAAGTTAAAACATGGGTTTTGATAAATTATTGAATGTGCCGAGTTACTCGGATATCTAGAAGTTGGTGCGGACTGGAAGGGTGGCGCCTGTACACTGGGGTTTCTGGCATAGTGGCGTTGTCGCATAAATTCCAACTGGGACATGGCATACGCTTCACTGGGCGATCCCGGAGTGAGCGTTTACTTATAGGAATGCACCTCTTCATAAGTATCACTAAAAGAATACTTTTCCCATAAGGGGAAAAACGGTTATTTAGACAAATGGATGTTAAACCAACAAGGGATTGGGTTTAGGATAAGGGGTTAGCCTTAATGACCGCTTGTAACCTCTAGGATGTCTTTCTAGGGACATCACGTTAAAGCAAGTTAGATTCACGAAGGAATAAGCCAAATAACTACTTCGCAACCTAAGGTGAGTTCTATGAGCCCTGTCTTATATTGCTTAAATGCTTTAAACTGTTTTGGGCTGATATACATAACGTCTTGTGTAAATACTTTCTAATGTTTAT